>JACXGM010018094.1:0-19288 GCA_016801145.1 Umbra pygmaea | reverse complement strand
TTACTAATGACTTCGAGGTCGCAGCGCTGGCGTCATCTGTTTAACACGCTTCTGGCACGCCTATATCAGATACACCGATGTGATTGGTGCAGCTCGGCTACAAGGGCATAGTTAATGAGCAGAATTACTCGGTGCCAGAGTAACTTGCTGAGCAAATTCAAACTGTGCTCTCGCGAGAACTCTGGATTTCCAGGGTACTTTTCACACCTTATTGGTGTGAATTCAAAAAAAAAATTTGTCACAGTATCAGTGATGCTTCTCACTTACTAAGTTGACTACCAGTCACTTAGAGACTTGTAACCTTTTTCCTTACAGGGTTTCGAAATCCCACTTTTGACACCTGAAACATGTCACTCATCTACTTCTCTGCTGGCAAAGATGTCATCATCCTCCAGGAGGCCCAGTTGCTGCCTGAAGATTTCTTCAGTCCCAAATTCTGGATCTTGGCCTGGGCCCACCGGGAGGAGAGGCATCATAATACCAGTCTCTCTTACTGCTAATGTGAGAGATGTTTTAAGACATGGCAAAAAACATATACCGCAGCAAATCAGCACAGCCATCATAATACAAATTATGATGAACCCTGACACTACCCAATTGGTATACTTTCCCAGCAGGCTGCTCAACCTCGTCCTGGGTTGCATCTGTCTTCTCCTTGTCAGGAGTCTGGATGGTGGCCACTCCCTGTTTAGAGAGGCTGGCAACCAGAGATGCTAGTGCACCCATGTACTACATCATGCCTTATTCTAACAATGTTAAAACCTGGCAATTCAGGATGCTCTGATGGGGGCCCAGGCATGGGCCTCCCAGTTAATAACTGGTGTGGGGTTAGGTGCGTATCTGGGGTTAGGTGCGTATTTGATCCTGCCTGGTGCGTGAGCCTGTCTATCATAACTAACATGTACCTCTTCCCTCTTACTCTTTGGTCCAGTCCTATGTCAGTAAAATCAATGCGTATGTCTTTGAATGGTGCATCTGGTACAGGGTAACTTCCTACTAAGGAAGTTAGCGAGGTTCTGTGGTTGTACTGATTACAGACCTCACAGCTAGCTACAGTCTCTTTTGCCATATCATCCATGTGTGGGCTCCACCAGCCCCCTTTGAACTTGTGCTCCTCCTCTCTGGTCCCAATCAGAATGTTCGTAGGCTTTCCCAGCTTCTTGTAGTTGGAGTATGACTTCGGTGGTAAGACCGGGGTTTTGCCCCTGCTGGGCCTCCATGACCATTTGTCCTGGTATCTACCCTCCGGCTTCCTTAGCGGCCTGGGGCCTCATTTATAAAACTTTGCGGTGGATTTGCGTCAGAAGTGGCGTACGGACGAAATATAGGACGTGCGTACGCAAAGAAATATTAAGATTTATAAAAACATGCGCACGCACGTCCACACCTTTTTCCCTTTATAAATCACAATCAACTCTAATACGTAGCGCAGCTTTCGCGGCTACATGTCACGCCCTTATTTGCCCATAAATAGTCAGTGAAACGCCCCAAACTTAATATTAATTGATTGAGAAAGCATGGCAAATATGGAGGAAAACCAAAAAAAGCCACTTCACTCAATGTGAAGTAGAAAATATTATTGGCGAGGTGGAAAAGAGGAGGAAAATGTTGTTTGAAGGGCACAGTGTGCCTATTACCATTGGCGAAAAGGCGTTGGAGTGCTAAAAGGTTGCAGACGCTGTAAGAAAGTCGGACCGTGGCCGAAATATAAAGTGGTCAGATATCAGTCGATGTCAAAGCGTCTAGCGCTTCATCGCGAAAGTGTGTCTGCCACGGGTGGGGGGAAATTGGTTACATTACAGCAACATGTCTGCATCACAAATTATTTTGACATTGGTGGAATGCAAATGCTTTCGATTAATGAACGCATGTTCATTCTCATTCACTGTCCTTATGGCAACATGAGTGCAGTCAATAGCACCGATTACATTTTGGAAACCGGACAAATTGTGCTTTTTTGTTTGACTGTTCAACTGCCGTGTACGGAAACTTAATGTAATTATGCGAAAAGCCTACTATACCGACTAACATGCCTGGCATAACCTGGCTAAGGGTTGGCAGAGATATCCCTGACTTGTCAGTCCATTCCATCTGGAAAGTGCTAGTCGCCAAAAATCCTGTTATTAGTGTTATGAAAGGCGCCAATAAATTATATGCATTATTAGGCTATTATTATTATTATAATATTCTAACAGTGCAAGATCAGCTATTGTGCGTCAATACGCATTGTGATGGCATGGCTTTTTTTAACCTTCCATTTGATTGTATCTGAAAATCTACAGAGTTCGGTATTAATCTAATTGTAAACGGAAAATAGTTCTGCACAAATGGAATTTATTGCATATTTCAAAATGGTTCAGACGTGTCACGATGAAACTCATTTAAAAATGAAAAGAACTAAATGCATATAAATGAACACTGTTTCTGTATCTGATTACGACAGGGATACTATGAAAACAATATTCCCCAATGGACAATAAATACTATCTATTTATTATCTATCTATCTATCATCATCTATTTATTTAACTATCTGCACCGCCAGACAGAGACATTGACAAGAATATCAGTTTTAAACATGATTTTGTTCTGTTTACCATATTATTTATGAGGATGAATTACGTAACATGCCAATATTACAGATAATATTTGAGTGTTCTTCTTGCAAATATGTGCAGTATGTCCTTCATTTGCATTTACGTTACAATCTTGTTTTATTTTTGTTTGTTTTTCACTGCAGGCTGATAATTGTAAGCATGGCTTTGTGACATCTTCATACTATTAATGAGAGGCAGTATTTCGATTTCGTTTACACAACGCTCTGCACTTTCAGACAGATCTACAGAAGCCTACGTGTTTCATCCATCTGCCGACGGTGTCGCCATTTCTCATTTCACCTGTTTTTGTGCGTACGCATGGGTCAGAGTTGTCGTGAAAGACCGCACATTTTCCCGTGAACTTTGCTTTTTATAAATCCCAATTATTGCATAGAGAGATGTGTACGTCTTCTTTTGTGCACATGCAACGTTTATAAATGAGGCCCCTTGTCTGCAGCATTGTTTCCTTTCCTCACGTTGGTTCCTTCCTTGCTGTGTCCTTTGCACCTTACAATGGCCACTTTGTCTGGCAGTTTAACAGCCTCTATAAGTTTTAGTACCTCTGCTTTGTGTTTGATGGGTTCATTGATCTGTAGCAGCAGCCATCAGTGAAAACCTGTTTCCCTGTCTTCAGACCTTCATTTGCAAGGTCAGTTCAGTTTTTTATCATCTTGGCAGCTATGTCTTCACAGGTGTGTGGTGCTCCTTCCCCCATCCCATCAGTCATGCTTGCTTGTCCAGTGGTGTAGGTGATGTGTGATGCTGTGACTTTCTTTGTGATTGCAGATTTTTGTTGGCTGGATAGGGTGAAGAGCTTGGAGGTGATGAATGCTTTGATTCCATGTTCAGTGTTGATTTCCGGTGAGTGTCTCATGACGATATGTTCTGTTTTTGCGATGGCGTTTGCCACTGTAGCTACGTATCTGCCGCAGTCTGTGAGCCCTGTCTCAATGTTTTCCAATTTTGCATTATGGTAGTGTAAGACCTGTCTCTCCCCCTTTCGTTTCTGGTAAAGGGCTGCATGCAAATAGCCGTCCTTTTCAGAAACGTCCAGGCAGAATGGGATGGTGTAGTCAGGCAGGGCTAGAGCGGAGGCTTGTGACAGTGATTGTTTCAAGGCAGTGAATGCCTCCTCTGCTTGTGTGGTGTGTGACTACTTCAATGAACTTACGCAGGCTCTCTGCAGTCAGGCCCACTATTTTGTCACATTAATGTCTTATGGGGGTTGGTAGGCCTTTCAGACAACTCTCAAGGAACATAATATTTATATATAATAATTATAATAATATAATATATATAATTATAATAATTTAATATAATAATATATAATAATTATTTAAAATTTTTTGGCCACTTAGAGCATGGATGTCGCAAAGCTTTTTAAGTTTGAATGAAGAAAATACTTGAGGTTATAGTGCTTACACCTTCCAGTTTACATGATACAACACATACAAATCTTGGTATCTTGACACCATATGTAAAGCCATATGTTAAAAACTTGGGAGTGGTACTGGACAGTGCCCTAAAGCTGGATATACAGGTCAATCAAGTGGTGAAATCAAGCTTCTACCAGTTACTGCTGACGCCCATCAGCGTCATTAGCATACGAATCACCCTCATTAAAAAACGCTCTCTCCTCCGCAGCCACCAGCGAAGCCATCACTGCATCCAGCGATCAAGAGCATCACCTCTTGTGTTTTTATAGGCCTACGTAAAACTGTCTCAAAACAGATTAATTACATGGAGATTTTTGTTGTTTTTGATGGTATTATATTGCCTTTATAGAATGACAATTCTTTAGTCTAGAATGAAAATCCACCACATGTACTTATTTCATTGATAAACTAGCTAATACTTTTAATACAATTTTCAACTAACGGCGCAATCAGAAAGTGCCGTTCATTTTAAAATGTGTTCCAGTGTCGGAAACAGCCTGAATTACAACATGTCATATTTATCAGGGTTGCCAACTTTGGGAGTTTGGCTGGCGTGAGACTCGGTAAAATTTCAGTGCGCGCGCATGCGCGCGCATGCGCGTGCTTGCGCGCGGAGAACACTTTTGTTAACCCTAATTTTAGAAATGTCAGTCCTTGTTTACTTAGTATAAACCGTGATTTATGCAAAAAAACAGCGAATAGAATGGAAACGCTTATTTTTTTATTCCGAAAGCGTCAGAGTCACGCCAGATGCGTGAGAGTTGGCAACCCTGGCAGTGTGCTCCGACTCCCAACCATGTTCCGAATCTAACACTGAACTTTTCACACGTAACTGATGTACGGGTGCAAGGTTTTCAGCGAATCAACGATCAATCAGAGAATCATGCAGTGAGAACGTTTTAGGCAGATGTTACAGCTGTGGGACTACTCTCCTGTCATTAATAAGCTGTGGTCTAGTCATCAACAGAATATTAACGGATTGAAAGGGGAGAAAATTTGATTTTGGCGTGACATTTCTTGAGTGTGCGTGAGAGCGTGAGATTGATGCTGAAAGCGTGAGTGTCACGCCAGATGCGTGAGAGTTGGCAACCCTGTATTTATGCTGTTGTAGCCTATTTTCATAATTTTATAGGCTCTACAGAATGTGAATGATTTTCAACTAACAAATTCAAAACAAATATGTTTCTGGATCTGCATTACGTTTCAGCACACCCATTATATATATAAATATATTTTTATATTTTATATTCAAATACAATAGCGAACATTTCAGCGGGTCCAATGTGGATTTTAAAAACAGTTGTGTTTGCTAATTAGAGACTAGAGAAATCGTTTCAATATTTGTTCATTTTGTATTTTTATATATCCTACTTTTCTTTCTGTAAAAAATTGTTGATGAAGGTAAAAAAGATTTGACATGATAAATAGACGTGAAGCTAAAATGAATCGGTTTCAAGCAAGCTTTGCATTGCATAACGGCACCTGTAAAGACTGGTTAATTTCAATTCAAACCCACTTCAGGTAAATATATATTGAAATATGTACAGCTGTTGAAAAAAGCGAAGCTCGATTGAAGACATGTAGCTATTTTTTCCTTTTGAAGTATATTTTCTTCTGCATGGTCAAACAGAACAATATACAATTTCTTATTTACAGCAACAACTGGGAACAATTAGTGTAAAGTGTCTTGCCCAAGGACACAACGACATTTGGCTCAGTTGGGAATCGAACTGGCAACCTTCTGACTCCCTACCCACTGAGCCATCTGTGCTAGTCATCTTAATGAATTGGTCCTCTTCTCTAGAGGATTATTGCGTATGAGCAGTAGACAGTGTTACTTAAAAAAAACGAGTGGTTTTTACACTTTGTAATGTCACATTTTTCAATATTTGCATCGTTCTTATTTTTGTATAATATCGATTATTGTCTTATCCGGTTGTTTTCAGGAGACACTGCCTCTCTTGCCAGCCTACATTCGCATAATAGCTTCGATTATGATGGAAATGTTTTAGAAATTGTGATTGCATTATTTTATCCTTCCATCAAGCCACAGAACGCCCATATGGCTCGCAACTATTTTTTACAGTCTATGCTCGTGAGAAAAAATAAACATTTGAGAATAATGAATGACACAACCTTAAAGTATTTTTCATTTGATTTTATGTGTACACTATATTAGAATAATAATAATAATAATAAACCTTTATTTATATAGCTAATTTCATACAAGGAATGCAGCTCAAAGTGCTTTACTCTATAAAAGTCAATATAGAAAAAGTGTAGAGTTAGAGAATATGCAGTAATCACCGAAATATGGAAGACTATAAAGTTGTTTGATGTTTTATATTTAATTACAAGTTTAGTGCATTTTAGTGCATCTGCTCGCCTCAACAACTCTTTTCCCTGACTAGATGTAGACTTGAAGCATGTTTACAGACATTTAATCTTTTATGTAGTTTTCATAATCATATAACTTCACGGGCATCCAATAGTTCTTTCATAAATCCCTCTGCCCTTTCATTTATGTCAGGCGTTATGGGAACTGAGCACATATTTTTTTAGTTAGTGTAATAGGCTATATCCGACATGGAAAATTACATGTGTAAATGCAGGACATTTGGCCAATTGTGATTTTAAAACTTAAGGATTATGGTAGCAATGGAAACAACAAATAGCCTACTTATAATACAAATATTATTCAATTATTTATTTTGCTACAACATGAGTGTAGCCTATGTAAAATGTTGAATTATGAGAAGCAGCGTTTCGTCGGTGACAATTCTAAAACACATGATAGTCAGTCACTTTAGTTATCACATTATATTCCAAGACTAAAGTTAAAAGTATTTTACGATATAATAGACATTATTTAGTTAATTCTCAGCCAGGGCTAAAGATCTTTTGTATGTGGTTATTGGCCATTGAGCCATTGAAAGCATTCATTCAGTGGCCCTCATTTATGAAACGTGCGTACGAACTAAAACAGGCGTACGACGGGCGTACGGCGATTCATACGCAAAGCAGCGGATTTATCAATTTGAATGTGATCGTAGCCTGCGATAAAATCTCACGTCTGGTCTGACTTCGTGTACGCAAATTCTATAGTGTGACTAGCGGTGTTCATGGTATAACCACCTTGTTCAGTGAATTGTTGAACCAGCGATCATTGATGAATGTGTCTGCATAGCAACTACCCCATATTGCAAATTACATTTCAGAATTACAAATTAATTATATAAGGCAAATTGCTATTAAGTGGTTTATTTTTTCCCTTTCACTTCGGGGTGGCCTAGAACATAAGGGCAGAAATTAGGCAAACAACAAATTGAATCAAGTTATATATATAGCCTATATATTGTTTAAACAAGCGCTTTGGTAGTCCTGTAGTCGAAGCGATGGCAGATCTGGAGGACCTCAATTCGCGCTCTCTACATTGGGACCTTTCAGCAGGAGATCAGGGACAGGTCTGGTATATATCACAGCCAACAATAGTCAAAGTATGCCAGCAGTTTTAGCAGGTAGGAAGTCCCTTTCTGGTATATTCAAACTATGATTAAAATACAATTTTATGAGATTGCTGGGTTTCCAATTGGGGCAAATTGGGCGATTGTACTGCGTCTGTAGCCACCATCCATGAATGGTTACACATTTATCAATCGCAAAAACTTTAATTCAATCAACGTTCAGATCATATGTGATGCCAGGATGTTTGTTATAGCCCGGTGGCCAGGTATGACGCGCGTCTCTATTTTTCTAAACTGCAGCATTGGAACAAGGAGGGCGCACTGCATGGCTGGAGTCATCTCCTCTGTGAGTTACGCCCTCGTACAATTATTATAATAGTTCTACATTTCTTTGGTGAAATGGTTGGATGTGATTCCTCTTGGTGAAAAAGGTTATGCCCTGACTGAGTACATAGACCGCTTGCAAATCCTGAAACAATAGGGAGCGCAGTGTGCACAGTGTGCACACTGTGGTTCGTGTGCACACACGCACACGAACCACAGTGGAGTGATGTATAGGTTTGTACAGGTGGCTCTGTCTTGGGTAAGTGGGGTGGGGTGGGGGGACTGCTATACACACCAGAGCAGGCCTGCAACATAATTATGTCATGCGGGGTTCTCCGCTGGATTGCGCTGGAGAAAGGTTCCATTAAATGAAGATCAATGGCCAAAACACCCACCATTGTGGGCTCTACGAAGGAGACAGGATCTTATTCTGAGCTTCTAATATAGCACGTTCTATATTACGTAAGAAAACTACTTAAAAAATACAACGTGTATATTTAGTGAAAATAATTTATTTATTTAAAATACACTTCAGGTTCTCGTTAATCGCTTTCAATGACTATAGCAGTAACCTCAGTCAACACCGCATTTTCCTTTAACAATCGACGCCTGATTTTAAGCTTCCAAATAAAACAAATAAGCGGTTGGCCTGCACCTGAGACCTGAACGTCTTTATTTTTTCTCAGAGAAAATCATTTTCTTTGCCAGATTTCGCTTATCCATGTTGTAAATTCTAAGGGCGAGGCCTCTAATCAATGCATATTTGTGGGCGTGTTATTTAAATTACAATGGTTTTCAACCATCTGATTTATCAACAGCCGCTCACTCGTACGCTGGAGTTGGAGTGATACGAAAGTTTTGTAAATCACACGTGAGTCTCGTCGTAAGATGATTTCTGCGCTCAGATCTACACTGGTTTCTACGTACGTTTGATAAATGAGGGCCAGTGAGAAGTGCTTAGCACCTTGGTTGCTTAGCGCCTGGGTACCAGATAATTGGCTGGGTACCAACGTTAGGCAGCATCAGATTTTGGCGGTTTTAGTAGTAATTAGGGTTAAAAAAAAACATGGAAATTATTGTTAAAAAGCTTTCTGTTTGAGATTTTTGAAATTGGATAACAGAATAATGTAAAATAAACTTATTTAGGAAAAGTCAAGGAAGCAGGAGGGTGTAGCTCTCAAAATCACAGATATATTTTAATTACAAACTCAAACGCCGGATGGCGTCGACCTTTGGCGGTTCTAGTGTTAAACGATTTCTCATTTAGGCATTTGTGCGCTACAGGCCCTCCAGGGTTGCAACAGCGAGACGCTTTGTGTCACTCTGAGACCTAAACACATAGTGGTGCCGTTAGGTCTATAACACATGTAAACACAACAATGGTTTACCGACCTCAGGTTGGACCCAGTGCATCACAGAGTCAGTGACGGCCGGGATTTTAGCAGCAACAGTGCTGACGATTCCAGTGGGTAAAGGTGGAGGTCAGAGAAGAGTGGTGCTGTGGTGGACAGATGAATGTGGGAAAAGAATGAAGGAGATTGTGTTAAAGGTGCTGAGGGCAGGTCTGGTGGAGGGTAATGTAAGGGATTATCAATGGAAGAGAGCAGTTGCAAGGAGGACAATTAAAACAGGTAAAAGGGAGGCATGACGGCAGTTCTGTTTAACTATTGAGCGGGGGACAGATTGATAGTTAATAGTTTTGCAACACCAATTCTATGAGTGGAGCGGAGCAGCATAGGGGGTACTCTGGTCCTAGTGGTTTACCCTTTCTGTGAAGCAGGACGCATCTGAAAACTTTATTGCATACCCGTCACTGACCAATGTAGGCCCACGTGTAGAACCACCCCTGGTGAAATGTAATGTGGCAGAGAAGTCTGAAATGTCTAAACTGCCAAAAATTACTACAAAGTAATCATCTCTTCTTTGCCTTACATAAAATATAGACATACAGTACTGTATGCTTGAGCCAGATTTAATAAAAAATAAAATGTCATTTGCCTACTTAATATTTAATTCCCTGCGTTTTTCGACCCTGAAAATGTGAATCATCTCTATCTAAATTCTAATAGGTCTTCATGGGGAATACCTAACATGGCATTGACTGGGTCTTTCAAACTTAAAGACCACGTTTTGAATCCAGCGAATTATAATCATCTAATTATTTAACTATCGTTTATAAATATAAGTCAGTACGGCTAAGTGATGGCTTATTTATTTTTGGCTTATTTATTCCTTTGCGAAATGTTGTACTGTAGTTACAGTAAATGGGTATAATGAATGACATTGTGTTTTTAAGTCATCATATGAACTCACGGATATCCTCATTATGCGTTACTACTTTCATTAAAAAAATAGTCTAAACTCCTTATTGTGTAAACGGTGCATAGGACGCATTTAAATTGAATATCGTAATTGTGTAATCATACAGTACCTGAACAGTGATCACTTCAAAGAAAACACAGCCTAGAGTATCATCTACTGAACAGTAGGCTATATTTGCGAATAATCAATGAACCGTTTTTTTGTCTAAACAAATAAAAAATACAAATAGTTCAACAATCTACATGTGTAATATGGTATCCATGAGATCTAATTATATTTTTCTGCTCTGCCCACCTAGAAAACTCAGACAAATCAAAACTCTTGTTACATGTCAACAAGTGTTGAAGCAAAAATGCAAGATCAGTTATTGTGATTTGCTGTAAAGATAGTAAGAGATTTGACGCTACAACATTATTAGGCCGATTTAAAGCTGATGGCCCATTTTAGCTGACTTCACCCTAATGATTTTCTCTTCTTCCCGGGAATTCCCCATGTTGAACATTACGTCAAAACGCTATGAATATATCGTAGCTCTTCATGGGGAATCCCTAACATGGCAGTGACCGGTATTTCAACCTTGATGACCACGTTTCGAATCCAGCAATTGTAATCATTTAATATTAAACTACCATTTATAATATAAAACAGACATAGGAATTTTTGATGGAATTACGTTTTTGTAATAAACAAAATGTATGAAATGTCTTGATGGTTTGAGTGTGTTTTGAAGGTGTGATTAACTGTTTGGCCAAGATGAATGTTATTAGTACACACTGTCTTTAACACTTGTTGACTTGTTGGAAACAAACACAATATTAGATGTGTAGATTGTTGAACTATTTGTATTTTTTATTTGTTTAGATAAAAAAATGGTACATTGATTATTCGCAAATTTACTGTTCAATAGATGATACTCTAGGATGTGTTTTCATTGAATTGATCACTGTTTAGGTACTGTATGATTACAACTACGATTGACAATTAAAATGCGTCATATCCGCTGTTAAAACAATAGGCAGTTTAGACTGTTTTTAAAATGAATGAGGTAACACATAGTGAAGATTTCCGTGAGTTCATATGACGACATGAAAACTAAATGTCGTTCGTTATACCCATTGATATCCCATAAAGTGAAACTGTACTTTGATATACTGTTGCAGGAGTACAACTTTTTGCAAAGGAATAAATAAGACAAAAATAAATAAGCAACCACTTAGGCCTATACTGACCTATATTTTTAAACGGTAGTTAAATAATTAGATGATTACAATTCGCTGGAATCGAAATGCGGTCGTCGAGGTTGAAAATACCTGGTCAATGTTAGGGATTTCCACATGATTTCTTTGCCTCAGTCTAAACAGTGTAACTGTTTAGTCTGTTCAGGATTCGTGCATGAAATGTATTTTAAATATACAATAGGCAGTTTAAACTATTTTTTAAATGAAAGCAGTAACGCATAGTGAGGATTTCCGTGAGTTCATATGACGACTTAAAAACTGAATGTCGTTTGTTATACCCATTTTTATCCCACAGAGTGAAACTGTACTTTGATATACTGTATAAATACTGTAACTACAGTACAACTTTTCACAAAGGAATAAATAACCAAAAAATAAATAAGCCATCACTGTAAAAAGACAAACCCATTAGGAGCGTTGTTTTTTTTCAAGTGGTGTAGCACCACCCAGCGACAAGTATAGACCATTTATTGGCAACTAAATGCACCGATTGGTGCCGCGGTACGAGGCACCACTTTAGAGTAGGTACATCTGTAGTATGTCTGAAAACATCTGCCCATCAAACCTACAAAAACATAACCCCAGCTAAAGAGAAGCTACAGATTCTTCATTATGACATGATCCAATATTATAATAATGTGTCAGTTTATAATTTTGTTTTATGACACCGAGAACATAGTTTGGGTATTGTACAAACAAAGGCACGGTAAATACAACAGAAATGCCACCCATCTATAGAATTATCAACCACTAGATTCTGCTGTCCTTTTTGCCGCTCCCACTCCCTTTGGAGGACTTTCACCACTCATAATTTCTGTAACAAAAAACTATTTAATTATTATCCTGATATAAAAATGGGGCAACTTTTATCAAGACATCAATATCTAGCAAGCTTAAAAAGCTAGTTATCTTGCATTTATGGAAGGGGACAGTGTTGGGAAAGTTTACTTCCTACATGAACTAGTTCCTAGTTCAGTTCATATTTCAACATTTTGAACTAAGTTAACAGTTCCAAAAATGAACTCGTTTTCAGTTCTTTTTTTTCCATATGTTGCTGCAAGCTATTATTTTTTTAAATTATTGCCACAGCCCATATAGAACCACATACAGCAATTATTTTATCAGTTTTAACACTGAAACTATGCATCAGATTTCATCTTCCTGTTCAATTTTGAATCCTTATCCAACCAGGGTTTACAGTACATTAGCATTGAGGGGACAGCATTTTTCCCCATTGTTGCTTTAACACTTGTTCAGTCCACACTAGTAGCAGTTACAGCTTTCACCCCTACAGTATATTCTCCAAAACATGAGGAAAAATGAGCTGTTTGAATTGTATTTTTTAATGAGGAATTATTAAAAGGAAAAAACAGGACAGTAGTCCTTAAGGTGCACGTTTTACAACTTCAATAATTTTCCATTTCAAATTCCATTTCAGTACATACCAAAAAGTAATACTGGAATCCTGGAAAAAATATACCAGGCAGGTTCAACAAACAAGTTACATAGTGTTTATATACTATATACTTGAAAGGCTAGTCGGGTGCTTCAGTTCAATGTGCGGTTTTAGATTTGCTGTGGATGTGACTGCAGTGCAGATTTTCTTTTTGAAGGCCGGCAGGCAAAGTTTGTACAGAAATGTAAGATTTTTCACATCCTCACTGTCCTTGTCATAAACTAATTTAAATAATCATACGACGCCGATCCTTGCTGTTTGGTTGCCTACATGCTGCTGTCGCATTCATGCTGCTTTTTGTTTTGATGACGCATGTGGTGCGTGTCGCGACACTGGTGGCTGGGTGTTGCCACTTGCTAGATGACAGCGGGAGGTGTTTCTTCCACTACATATTAAGGCCTCTTTACAGTGTTTTTCGGCCAGGTAGTCGCCTAGAAGACTCTATAAAAATCTGGCACACTATTGAACGAAGTTAATTTAGTTCATGAACGATCGAGTAAGTTAGAAATTGGCATTATGTTATGGTGCAGGCATCAATACACCAATAATCTAGCAAGTTTAGCTAAATAAAAACTTGATGTTATGTAAGCTAAGCTGCAGTTGCCCAAAATATGAACGAGTTCATGAACTATCGAGTAAGTTAGAAATTGGCATTATGTTAGGCTGCAGTCATCAAGACACCAATAATCTACCAAGTTTATAAAGCTAGCAGCTTGCATTTATGGAAGGGGAGTAAATTAGAAATCGTTGTTATGTTAGCTAAGCTGGAGTTGCCCATCAACAAAGATACAAGGATATTTATTTGTGACATACATAGATTTACAGGTGTAAAACTATAAGCAAGCTGTTGGGGAGCTAGTAAGCAAATGCCAACGTTTACTAGCAAGCTAATGCTAACGTTCACTAATGCTAAACTAGCTAGCTAGCTGCCTTGGCAAACAAGCTGATTTACATTAGCTAGATAATGATTTGTAAATTAGGTATTATATACCAGCTTAATGTGCTTCAACTTACCGATCTCTTCTAGTGCTGGCGTCTGTACATTTAAATCTTTTGGGCGCCATCGCCGGCTTCAATTGTCCAGGTTAATGTCCAACCCTTAGCAATTGGATATTGAATCTACTGGAGATAGAACCTTATAATCCCAACTCGTTTTTTTTGTGAGATGGAACCTTTTTATTTTATTAATAACTAACTAACAAAATATAGTTTTTCCAAAAATAACACCACACAGGCGTAATAAAAACCTAATGGATCATATTATGTCAAAAACTCAATTTCGACCAAAAGTGGAGATAGAACCTTATAATTCTAACATTTGACTTGAGCAACCGATGTATAACATGATCAAAAACACACCCTTCACACCCATCGCAATATGCGCCTAGCAGTAGCATAGACCTATTGTATTCTTTCGGAAAACAAATTTCTTTTAGGCTGTTTATTAACATAAATGTCGTGATATATATTAAAGGAAGAAATACATTTTTTTATGATCTAAATAATGGTGCTGATGATTTTTAGAGACCCCTACAGGTGTATGATTTTACTGCTTTCATGTGTGTTCCCAAGTAATTCCAACCCTGATTAGCACTTAATATCATGTAGTTGTATATATGGGTGCTGGAAGTTGGGCAACAGCCAACAGGTTGACGTCCCGCTGGCCCTTGACCAGTCGCTATGCTCGTAAGGTTCCAGTTAGCTCCATTCCCTTTATTTTCTCGTCATATCTCGTCGTTGCATTAGGATTTAGTTTTAGGCGGTATGGTCCGAAAATGTTTGTTTTGGCCCGCGGCATTTTGTAGGATTCTGTTTTTCACGCAAATTTTTTATTATTCTCATGCCAGAACACTTGCCTGCTATCCCAGCCCATGTAAACATACCAGCCCTGGCCAAACATACTCCTAATTCTTTGCGGTTTGATGACGTTGCCGCTTGTTTTAGCAAACTCTATATTGAGGTGTCCAACCTGCAAGTTGCTTTTTAAGCACTGTATCAGTAGAAACCCAGTAGTATTACTGAACTAATTCTAACCCTCCCTCATGTCCCCATGAGACAGGAAACCTCTGTATTTTGTGTCTGGAAAAAAATCTTCTGATGACACAAAATGATGATTTTTGCATCATTTTGCGTCATCGGAAGATTTTTTTGCCCAGTGCCTAAGAACTACACACCAGTAGTTGACGCTACTTCTGCATGTTTTCAACAAGTTTTCAACCCGCCCTCAGGGGGTGGGACCTCACTCCCAGAATTTTAAAATAGTGTCAGACATCTTGAAGCTAATCGAACAGGCTATTGCTCTGTGGAGAAAACTGAGTAATACTTTAGAAGGCTAACCACGATGGAGGAATGTAGTTTTGAAGATTATATGGCAGAAGGGGATTTTGAAGATCTAGTGCGCGAATCCGATGCTCGTGGCTTTTTTATTTCACCTTTATTAACCAGGTAAATTGATTGAAAACACGTTCTCATTTGCAATAGCAACCTGGCCAAGATAAGGCGCCATGAAGTTACACATAGAGTACAAACATTCAAGTCTACAGTTACACACAACAGTATTCAGTTCAATCCGGCTACCTGTACGAGCCGCAATCCTGCGAGGAACCGGAGCAGAAAAGGAGGTGTCCGGGCAGACTCATGTGTAACAGAGCACCCTAGTTTTGGTCTACAAGTGTACAGAGGGGTGCTGGAAACTTATTTCAGGATACCGACGGTGAATTGGAAATGCCAGAAAAGGCTAGCAGGAAGAAACGGATGAATAAAGTGAGTATTTTGTTTGTTTTTCACGTCAGTCAGCTGAGCTTTCGATATGTGTTGCGGTCTGCAAGAACCCGTCTGGTGATGTCGCGCACACTCATTTTGTTGGCTTAGTTACAGTATAAAACAAAAAATATCCTTTTTCCTGTCAATATTGATATTTTTTACGTTTTGTATAGGTTTCACCCTTAACTTAATTGTAATGTACAACTTAATTGTAATGTACAAAATAATCTTGATTATAATTTCAGTGGTTTTAGGACAGATAGGTAGCCAGATTTTCCAGCCTTGTCAAAGTTTTCCTTACGTCGCCTCGCCTGCTGCAGCAACCGATCAGTGAAGTGAACTAATTTGTTATAGTAGTTTTAATTGGATGCAACCAACATCTGCAGGTAATGTTTAAAAACATAGTTCATAGATAGATAATCTGTTTGAAACAGTCGAGCTGAGTGTTGGCGCTTCCCTCATGTATCACAATCAGTGTTTGAAATGCTAGTTTACCCCGTTACTGAAAAAATAACGTTGTTATCTAAATAATTACTTTTCCCATTGTTACAACGCCAATAATGTTACTGGACATTAAATTCGGTGCATTACTATGCATTGATTGAATAAACTGTGTAATCCGAACGCACCCATAGCGCACAGCTATGAGGAGGTGGGTTAATAAGAGAATATGATTACGATTATGATGCACTAATGCAGAGTCATGTTTCATGGTAGCCAATCGTGTTTTTACACACATGGCAGCACACGCGCCACACACACACACAAACAAAAGCTAAACTGATATTCGATGAAGGAACAATCTGATGAAAGTTGGCATTTTCAAGTTGGAGATATAAGCTTCAAATTCATTGTGGTCTAAGGCAACAATGTGCATGTAATGTGTACATTATCTGCTGGAGCGAAGACTTTGTTGACATCCATTGTAAACAACTCTAATTTAATTAAGCATCTCACAACAACACACACATCTACAAAACTTTTTTAACAGTAATGCAAATAGTTACTTACCCTGGTAACGAGTTACTTTTATTATAGAGTAATTCTGTTACTAACTCAGTTACCTTTTGGAACAAGTAGTGAGTAACGATAACTAATTACTTTTTTAAAGTAGCGTTCCCAACACTGATCACAATAGAATTCAATGTTTCCGCTATGTACATTTTGTAGCGGCGGCCGGCCGCTGCAAAATTATCGCAGCCGCTGCTTTTACACGACTCTGCGCAGGCTTATATTTTAAAACGATAGTGAAGACGTCGGCGAAAATCTTTCAGCGACACCAGAGCCCTAGTGACAAACGCTGGCAACACACATCCAAGGAGAGGCAGGGAGAGACGAAAGAGAAAGACAGCAAGAACGGTAGATTTAAGATTTATTGTTACCGGCAGGTAGAGGACTGCATTGGGATTGAGATCAACGGGACCCAACACAAATCTTGTGGGAGTGGGCGGTTTTAACTTTGCTGCGGGCGGGAGTGGGCGGTCAAAAAATGTATCACGTGTCCCTGTATTTAGCTAGCTTACAACAACAAGGATGGAGTCGTCAAATGAACAACATGCATTCGATTACATCACAGCAGATAGCATATATGGATTGAGGATTACCATAAAGACGTCTATACCAATCGCCTACCTTGTTATTTGTTGTGTTGTGCTTTACATCAATGGATCTCAACCTTTTGGACTCGCGACCCACCAGACTCATCACACCGCGACCCCCATAAGCGACATGAATACAATAGCTAATGTTACCAGAAAATTAAGCTTACAGTACCTGTATTTTGTTTCTATAAAAGAAGGCGTTACAGGATACTTAAACTCCTTGCAAGAGTTCCTCTTTGTCTTATTTTGAATTCTATAATGATAGAAGTGTTACAAAATTATTCCAATATAACGATCTCCTAAAAGGTGTGTGTGTGTTGATCAGCTGTTCGCTGCAACAACAACAAAGGGACACGCGACACACCCTCGTCCAGTATGATTCCATTCCTCAATCTGCTTAGTATACTACAGTTTGCTAACACAAAACACGTGCCTGATTCTTGGTCGAACTAATCTGTCATAACCATTTCGCTATGGCTTTTCATTCAGTATTCATTACTTTTTACCGGCAATTAAGTTTCAGTTCTGTAGAGCCGACAACTTTGACAGACAGGACAAGCAACCAATCAGGGGGATGTCTGGATGAGGACTGTTTTTCTAAACAGCGTTTTATTAAACTTATTTGAGGTAGGCTATTTACAGAATATCGACAGTTGTTTTTTTCATCTAGAATTAAAGTTTACATGTTGATGGATAGCTACATTTCTGAAAAACAATCAATTTCCACGTGGAATGATTAGCTAGTTAGTGTATTCTGAACGTATAGCCTTAAGATTTGTGTAAATTCTTCACTACAAGCTGTGACTGAACGTTTGCAGGACGGAGCGGGAGTGGATACACTTGTTGCGGGCGGGAAGTCAACACATTAAATAGAGCCCAGTGAATCATATCGCCAAACTTTACATAAATAAAATAAATGCCACCACTGTTTATACAAACTAGCATATGTATTAAAATATTCCTGATCGCATTTTCAGATGTGTTTGTTAAAATATCTTTCAGGGAACATATTTTATCGAGGGGGGTGCAGGGTTCAACATTAACGATGGCCCGGAGCCAGAACTATAACGGCCAGCCAGTAAACAAATATAGTCACTTGACCGTTCGGGCCAGTGCTTAATTTTGCCATTTTAAATTAATAGTCTTGTATTAAAATGTTAGCCCATAATATTTGTCCCTCCCCTGCTTTAATTTTTGCTTTTCTCAAGTTAAAATCCATGTCTGTGATATGCAGTTCCTTCTCCCCCTGTGTTTGGCAATACCAGTGTCGTCTTTTTAACCAATCAAAATGTTGTATGCATTAGCGCAGGGCACAAAAGAATGTGATCATTTAATCCAGTTTTTCTCAAACCCTTTTTCAATATTGTACCCCCTTCAAATTGCCATTTTACCCCCTAACCAGTACAAAGTACCCCTTGACCAGCGCAAAACATTTTTGGTGGCAAAAAGTCTATATAAAGATGTGCAATACAGCGCCGGTAGATTCACTAAACAACAACCTTTTTTAAACAAAAACCTTTAAAAGCCACATTTCAAATGTTTAGAATCAATCACTTAATTCGTTCATTATATAGTATATTTATTTTAAAAATTATGCATGACATATTTTTAAATTAGCATTTTTGAGAAACACTGATTTAATCGAAAGGAAAGTTTATGTGGATCGAGAATAAACGTAGGCCTATTGAGCACCGACACCGTTATTCATGTACTGTGGACATTTGCCAAATATAGGATACAAGGTGATTTCGGAAAAAACTGTTTTTAATAGGCTACTTTCCTTCCGATCTTTTTAGGAATTAAACAAGGGCAAATAACCAATGAAGATTTGACTGCGTCTTTTCAAACCTTAGAGTAGCCAATCAGAGGCTTTCTTGTTATAAATCATCCCTGTCGTTGTCGTTGATTACTAATATGAGATATATATAAATGTAGTACGTATAAAATAATCTTAAATGCAGTCATTATATTTTCTACTTCTAAATCCTTTGAATTCCATGAAAAGGTTGTTTAAATTATTGTGATACACTTATATATTATTCCACATAGTTTAAAGGCACCTGTAAAATCAATTGCAGAAGTATAGTT
>JACXGM010018093.1:0-19288 GCA_016801145.1 Umbra pygmaea | reverse complement strand
TTTTTTTTTTTTACAGTGTGTGGAGAAAGCATATGATACGGTGTGTAGGGAAGGTTTATTGGTTAAGTTAAGTGCTTTGGGTGTAGGTGGTAGACTGTATAATTGGGTTGTGAGTTTTTTGTTTGGGAGGGTTTCCTGGTTGAAAGTGGGGGTGGACCTGTCCAGGGAGTTTGGGGTTGTCAATGGGATGCCACAGGGGAGTGTGATTAGCACAGTATTATTTGAGGTGATGATTGATGATGGTCATTGGCTTGAGGGTGCAGGTTGTTGGTGTCCAAATCATGTTTCATGATTTATTCTAGAAGGAAGGTCAGGGGTGTTAGATTAGATCTCTATGGGCAGGATATGCTGCGGGTTTCGGAGTTCAAGAACCTGGGTGTGTGGTTTGATGAGAAGTTGATGTGGTGGGTTCATGTGAAGTATGTCGGTGTGAAGTGTAGGAGGGATTTGAATCTCATGCGGGCGGTGGTGGGTCATGATTGGGGTGCACATTGACACACTTTATCAACAGGCATTGATTAGGTCACTATTAGATTATGGGTGTTTTGTGTATGGGTCTGCTGCTAAATCGGTCCTGAAGGTCCTGGATGTGGTTCAAGCTGCGGCTTTTAGGTTATGTTTGGGGGCCTTTAGGACCTCACCGGTGGAGGGTTTGAAGGTGGAGCCAGGGGAGATGCCATTGGGTATGCAGTGGGATAAACTTGCACTGGCTTACTGGGCATGATTGGAGGGTAGTTTGGAGGGTGTGTTTGGGTAGTGTGGGGGGTAGTTTGGCTTGGGGGTGTGTGCCACATTGGTTGTTTCCGGTTCCGTGGGTGGATCTGAGTTTGTTGGAGGATAGGAAGGAGTTTGATGTGGGTAGCATGGGTAGGTGTGTGGAGAGGTATGTTTGTCAGGGTTTTTATACGTTTGTGCAGCTGTACACGGATGGGTCTAAGGATCCGTCCACTGGGTGGGTTGGTGTGGGTGTGTATGTGCCACAATTTAATGTGCAGGTGGTACAGAGGGTCACGGACCAGGCATCAGTGTACACAGTGGAGATGGTGCCGGTGATACTTGGGTTGAGGTGGGGAGAGGAGGTGAGGCTTATGATGGTGGTGGTGTGTTCAGACTCGGCAGTGGTTTTGGGGAGCATCCAGTCTGGTAGGTCAGATAGAGGTGATGTGTTGGTGGAACTGATGGTGTTGTTGTTGGAGTTAGAAAGGATGGGGTGGAGGTTAGGTTTTGTTGGGTGCAGGCTCATGTGGCGGATAGTAAAGAAGTGGCGGATAGGCTGGCTAAGAGTGCGTGTAGGAAAGAGAGGGTGAGTTTGGAGGTACCATTGGACTAGGGAGAATTTAAATCATTGATACAGGGGAGGGGATGGACTGTTGGCAGGAAAAGTGGGATGGTAGCTGGAAGGGGAGAGAGTATTAAGAGGTACAGCGGACAGTACGGGTAGAGACAAAGTCTATGGGTTGTAAGAGAGAAGAGGTGATGTGGTATAGGTTGAGGTTAGGGAACACAGGGTTGAATTGATCATTAAAGGTGGTGGGTAGGCATGAGACGGGTCTGTGTGATGGGTGTGTAGTGGAGGAAACGGTGGAACATGTCTTGTTGTATTGTGGGAAGTATGATTTTGAGAGGGAACTGTTGTATGTAAAGGTTATGGGGGAGGGTGGGAAGTGGGATATGGGGGACTTGTTGGGAGGTTGGAAGGGGAGTGGGGTGGTGTCGAGGGTTGTATTTAAATTTCTTAGGGTGACGGGTTTATCTGGGAGAATTTGAATTGGGTGTGCCGTGTTCGGCCTCACACCCCGGTACAGTAGGTGGCAGTGTATGCACCATTTAGTCGGTAGCGATCTGCCATATATCATAGAAGAAGTTGCCTGGCTTGTTGTGTTTAAGGACGTTGGATTTTCTACACTATGGTGCCCTCTCCACAATAAGAGGTGTAAGTAGAGTTATAGAATATTGTTTGAGTATTGCCTTATAGACTACATGTTCTATGTACATTCTATGCCACGCTTAAGAGCATAGTATTTTTGTAGTCTGTGCCTTCTCCAATATACCATCGTATGCAAAGATTTGGGCACCCCTGACAATTTCCATGATTTTCATTTATATATACACTCACCTAAAGGATTATTAGGAACACCCGTTCAATTTCTCATTAATGCAATGATCTACTCAACCATGGCAGTTGCTTCAATGCATTTAAGGGTGTGGTCCTGGTCAAGACAATCTCCTGAACTCCAAACGGAATGTCAGAATGGGAAAGAAAGGTGATTTAAGCCATTTTGAGCGTGTCATGGTTGTTGGTGTTAGACGGGCCGGGTCTGAGTATTTCACAATCTGCTCAGTTACTGGGATTTTCACGCACAACCATTTCTAGGGTTTACAAAGAATGGTGTGAAAAGGGAAAAACATCCAGTATGCGGCAGTCCTGTGGGCGAAAATGCCTAGTTGATGCAGAATGGGCCGACTGCTTCAAGCTGATAGAAGGGCAACTTTGACTGAAATAACCACTCGTTACAACCGAGGTATGCAGCAAAGCATTTGTGAAGCCACAACACGCACAACCTTGAGGCGGATGGGCTACAACAGCAGAAGACCGCACCGGGTACCACTCATCTCCACTACAAATAGGAAAAAGAGGCTACAATTTGCAAGAGCACACCAAAATTAGACAGTTGAAGACTGGAAAAATGTTGCCTGGTCTGATGAGTCTGGATTTCTGTTGAGACATTCAGATGGCAGAGTCAGAATTTGGCGTAAACAGAATGAGAACATGGATCCATCATGCCTTGTTACCACTGTGCAGGCTGGTGGAGATGGTGTAATGGTGTGGGGGACGTTTTCTTGGCACACTTTAAGCCCCTTAGTGCCAATTGGGCATCATTTAAATGCCACGGCCTACCTGAGCATTGTTTCTGACCATGTCCATCCCTTTATGGCCACCATGTACCCATCCTCTGACGGCTACTTCCAGCAGGATAAAGCAACATGTCACAAAGCTCAAATCATTTCAAATTGTTTTCTTGAACATGACAATGAGTTCACTGTACTAAAATGGCCCCCACAGTCACCAGATCTTAACCCAATAGAGCATCTTTGGGATGTGGTGGAACAGCTTCATGCCCTGGATGTGCATCCCACAAATCTCCATCAACTGCAAGATGCTATCCAATCAATATGGGCCAACATTTCTAAAGAATGCTTTCAGCACCTTGTTGAATCAATGCCACGTAGAATTAAGGCAGTTCTGAAGGCGAAAGGGGGTCAAACACAGGCTTAGTACGGTGTTCCTAATAATCTTTTAGGTGAGTGTAATTGGGTGTTAGGATCAGCAATTTCATTTTGATGTATCCGATAATTGAAGGACACAGTCATATTTCAGTAGTGAAATAAGGTGCATTGGATTAACAGAAAATGTGCAATATGCATTGAAATTAAATTAGACAGGTGCATAAATTTGGCACCCTTGTCATTTTGTTGATTTGAATACCTGTAACTACCTAGCACTGATTAATTGGAACACACAGTTGGTTTGGTGAGCTCATTAAAGGAGAATTCCTGGCGATTTCGAAACGTAGCTCTGTTGTTTGGATATCTGGAGTGCTGTCAATAGCAAGAATAACTCAAACAATCTGTATTGCCAAATCCGTTTTATCCCCCTGCTCCAGTTTACAGACCGTTACACATTTACGGGGCAAGTTTTAAAACGTGCTTTTAGCCTCTAAACATGTTCAAAACACTAGTCGATTGTCAAAGTCATACAATATAAAATATTACAAAACGTATTTTTCCAACAAAGAAACGATTTGCAGTGGTTATGTCCATACAATGACAGCAACTATTCGGCCAGGTAACCTGGCTCCACTATGGTATTTTGTCACCTCAGAGTCTACACTGTTGCTTAGTTACCTATAACTCATGAACTCTTGGGAGCTGTGAAGTAGTGTCAGGTTACCGCCGATTAATGTTGCTATAAAGTAGTCTATGGACAACCACGGCAAATTGTTTTTTGGTGGAAAAATATGTTTTGGAACATTGGATTGTATGACTTTGACAATCAACTAGTGTGGACTTCACTGGAAAATAAACACAAGTATGTACATTGATTGATTTGTTAGATTCGCTGTGTTCACTATAAGGAATCACTGTGCATGGCTATATGCACTTGTAATGACATGGTGGCAAAAGAATACAGCATTCCAAGACAAACACTTACATCATGCTGTGTGGCTGTGTGGCCAGTGTCGGTACTGGGAATCTTGTTAAAGTTGAGGGTCGCATGGATTCCACTAAATATCAGCAGACACTTGAGAATAATGTGGAGGAATCAGTCACTAAGTTGACGTTACGCCGGGGCTGGATATTTCAACAAGACAATGACCCAAAACACTGCTCAAAATCTACTCTGGCATTTATGCAGAGGAACAAGTACAATGTTCTGGAATGGCCATCCCAGTCCCCAGACCTAAATATCATTGAAAAGATGTGAAGTGATTTGAAGTGGGCTGTCCATGCTCGGCAACTATCAAACCTAACTGAACTGGAGATGTTTTGCAAGAAGGAATGATCCAAAATACCATCATCTAGAATCCAGAAACTCATTACAGGCTATAGGAAAATCTAGGAGGCAGAACTAAATATTGATGTGATATTTCTGATGGGGTGCCCAAATTTATGCACCTGTCTAATTTCATTTTGATGCATATTGCACAATTTCTGTTCATCCAACAAACCTCATTTAACCACTGAAATATTACTGTGTCCGTCAGTAATTTGATAGATCAAAATAAAATTGCTGATCCAAACAACCAATTATTTATAAATGAAAATCCTGGAAATTGTCAGGGGTGCCTTAACTTTTGCATTCGACTGTATATGTCCATTGTACAAGTCAGGAAGGATATTTATGCGTATACAGTTATCCTGTCTATCTGCAATATTGTTTCCTTAAAAACCAATGAACACCACTACTCTTTGTTTGGTCTCCGTCTTTCATATAAACAATTTCAATGTGACATTGCACCTGTGGTTTGGTTTTTATCAAAACAAGTTAATTCAAAACCAAAATCCTGAGTAAAGTTATTTTTTTAACAATACCATTTGAGTGAAAAGCACTGTGAAAGCACCGCCAGCATTCAAAAGTGACCAAAACATCAGCCAGGAAGCATAGGAACTGAGAAGTGGTCTGTGGTCACCACCTGCAGAACCACTCCTTTATTGGGGGTGTCTTGCTAATTCCCTATAATTTCCAACTGTTGTCTGTTTCATTTGCACAACAGCATGTGAAATTGATTGTCAGTCAGTGTTGCTTCCTGAGTGTACAGTGTGATTTCACAAAAGTGTGATTGACTTTAACAACAAGTTACATTGTGTTGTTTAAGTGTTACCTTTATTTTTTGAGCAGTGTAGTATATACACAGTGGGGAGGACAAGTATTTGATACACTGCCGATTTTGCAGGTTTTCCTACCTACAAAACATGTAGAGGTCTGTAATTTTTATCATAGGTACACTTCAACTACGAGAGACGGAATCCAAAACAAAAATCCAGAAAATCACATTGTATGATTCTTTAATAATGAATTGACATTTTATTGTATGACATAAGTATTTGATACATCAGAAAAGCAGAATTCAATATTTGGTACAGAAACCTTTGTTTGTATTTACAGAGATTGTTTTCTGTAGTTCTTGACCAGGTTTGCACACACTGCAGCAGGGATTTTGGCCCACTCCTCCATACAGACCTTCTCCAGATCCTTCAGGTTTTGGGGCTGTCGCTGGGCAATACAGACATTCAGCTCCCTCCAAAGATTTTCTATTGGGTTCAGGTCTGGAGACTGACTAGGCCACCCCAGGACCTTGAGATGCTTTTTACGGATCCACTCCTTAGTTGCCATGGCTTAGAGTTTCGGGTCATTGTCATGCTAGAAGACCCAGCCACGACCCATCTTCAATGCTCTTACTGAGGGAAGGAGGTTGTTGGCCAAGATCTTGTGATACATGGCCCCATCCACCCTCCCCTCAATACGGTGCAGTTGTCCTGTCCCCAAAGCATCCCCAAAGATTGATGTTTCCACCTCCATGCTTCACGGTTGGGATGGTGTTCTTGGGGTTGTACTCATCCTTCTTCTTCCTCCAAACATGGCGAGTGGAGTTTAGACCATAAATCTCAATTTTAGTCTCATCAGACCACATTACCTTCTCCCATTCCTCCTCTGGATCATCCAGATGGTCATTGGCAAACTTCAAACGGGCCTGGACATGCGCTGGCTTGAGCAGGGGGACCTTGTGTGCGCTGCAGGATTTAAATCCATGATGGCATAGTGTGTTACTAATGGTTTTCATTGAGACTGTGGTCCCAGCTCTCTTCAGGTCATTGACCAGGTCATGCTGTGTAGTTCTGGGCTGATCCCTCACCTTCCTCATGATCAATGATGCCCCACAAGGTGAGATCTTGCATGGAGCCCCAGACCAAGGTAGATTAACCGTCATTTTCAACTTCTTCCATTCTCTAAGAATTGCGCCAACAGTTATTGCCTTCTTACCGGGCTGCTTGCCTATTGTCCTGTAGCCCATCCCAGTTTTGTGCAGGTATACAATTTTATCCCTGATGTCCTTACACAGCTCTCTGGTCTTGGCCAATGTGGAGAGGTTGGAGTCTGTTTGATTGAGTGTGTGGACAGGTGTCCTTTATACAGGTAATGAGTTCAAACAGGTGCAGTTAATACAGGTAAGGAGTGGAGAACAGGAGGGCTTCTTAAAGAAAAACGAACAGGCCTGTGTGAGCTGGAATTCTTACTGGTTGGTAGGTGATCAAATACTTATGTCATGCAATAAAATGCTAATTAATTATTTAAAAATCCTACAATGTGATATTCTGGATTTTTGTTTTAGATTCCGTCTCTCACAGTTGAAGTGTACCTATGACGAAAATTACAGACCTCTACATGCTTTGTAAGAAGGAAAACCTGCATAATGTATCTAACGGCAGTGTATCAAATACTTGTTCTCCCCACTGTATATATATATATATATATTATATATATATATATGCCGTGTAGTTCTGGACTGATTCCTCACCTTCCTCATGATCATTGATGCCCCACGAGGTGAGATCTTGCATGGAGCCACAGACCAAGGGAGATTGACGTCATCTTCAACTTCTTCCATTTTCGAATAATTGACACAAGCATAATTTATAGGTTTTGGGGATGTTTAGGCTTTGAGATTCCTAATACACTTAACACGTTTTTAAAATGCTATTCTTATTACCTGTCTTAAGAACATAATGTTTATTTTGTAATTGTGTGTTATGCTACTGCCTTCTTGTCTTTATGGGCTATACACATGTCAACATCAAAACATGTGGCTATTTCAGCTAGAGCAAGCATAAATATGAATAACTAGAAAGGATACATACATTTTGAAATGGTAATAGAAAAATATTTTAATTTTCACTGGAATTACATAACTTCCAAACAAATATATGGTATGTTTCAAAATTGACCACACGGGTGCACTATAAGCCAAAATTTGATTTTCTCTATTTGCAGAATTATAGACTGTCCAATAGCGCAACGATAAAAAACTGAAGGCTGGCCACTGTAGAGCCAGGAGGACACAGATATTTCGGGGCACGGATTAAATTCACGAGATAGATTTGGTTAATGGAACAATTACATTTTCAAACCTTGCATAGCGTGATTGAAAGATGTTTAAGTGGGATTTGTCTGGGATTGATCTAGACATTTTCTTTGATATGAAGCGGAAACAAAAAATCTACAGATGAACAAATCGTGAACTAATTAAAACAACAACTAAACAACTTTCATTCAGTTGGTGGATAGGTATTCATCCACTATTTAAGCAAGCATAAATTAGTTCATTAGTCCACCAAAGACACAACATCTGTAGAGTTCCTCAGTAAAATATCGCATTTCAAGCACAGATTCAATAATTCACAATTTAGTCATTTAGCGGACACCCTTTTCCAGAGCAGTTACAGTGAATACATGGACATCCATCTGTGTAAAAGCTAAGTCAGCCACCTGCAACAACTTATAGGGTACGGTTTGCTCAATGACAGTTGGGACAGTCGGCACAGTCGGGAATCGTACCAGCAAGCTTCCAACTACAAGCCTGATTCCCCAACTACTGAGCCATCTATGTCTAGAGGGCAGTGATTGCTATATCGGTTTGTATAAAACCTACCTCAGACAGATCAACAGTCTCCCCTCTGAACTGACTGAGTTTCAGGACAGAAAAATAACTGCTCAGGTATGATTTGGTCATAGTGACTTCAAAACAGCAACAGAGTTCAATTGTTGTGATGATAGAGCGAATAGGCCATGCAAACCATGCAGTAAGGACAATAATGTTCTAAACAAAAAAATCAAATATATAGAATTTAAAAAATCCACACCCTATATGAAATCAGAAATCTATCAAAAACGTAGTTGTCAAAGAATAGCTACATCTTTTAGCCGAAATGCAATGCTAGGACAAAAGCACTACAACTTTTTTTCATCACGCTGGAAGCCATG
The DNA here is from genome assembly GCA_016801145.1 of Umbra pygmaea. Taxonomy (NCBI): domain Eukaryota; kingdom Metazoa; phylum Chordata; class Actinopteri; order Esociformes; family Umbridae; genus Umbra; species Umbra pygmaea. The sequence goes on along the minus strand of JACXGM010018093.1, from coordinate 10,746 downwards.
ATATTGGTCTACTCTAAACTTGTAAATATTGGGGAAATAGGCTAAAGAATCAGTATGCCGAAATAAGCGCACCTAATCATAAAAGAAAATAGCAAAGTCTTCCTTACACTAGACATTATGAGGAAAATGTTTCACCAGGAAATCAATAATCAATATCATACAGAATATGCACAAGACTTATTTTACCAAACTTTAAGTGTTTAGGTAAGAAGATTTACAGATTAAATATATGCCAAATGGTTTCGTAAACTTGTTTAATAGAATATTAGTGTTACATGTTTTATTAATATAAACGATACTCTTTTCATTTTATATCTTTTCACACTGTTGACAAAAACAAACCAATCATGGTCACTCATTTATAACACATCTAACACAAGTGTTGACCTCCATGTTGCTATACTTAAATCATTTAATGTGTCACTTTCTAGCTCCTCTTTAGATAATCAATTGATAAAACTTTTCCCACTTGTACATGTACAAAAAATAGGCCACTGTGTGTTTAGGCAAGCAATAGGGTAGACAAATGCAATATTGACACAAACATGTAAGAAAAAATAACGTTTATTGAAATAAACGAAGATGTCCAACACCTTTTAACATTCATTGAACTTGTAAAAAATCCAGATGCCCAAAAGAGAAAAAATATCAGGAAAATAAATAACATTAATAACACTACAGGCGTAGTCTACCCGCAACAAAACATATGATCCGATTTTTGTATTCACCATTTTGGGGGACGAGAAAAACTATATGGGCATGACTTCCGTATCGCGCTCTGACCTGCAGAAACAATAACGTTCAATGTTGCAAAGCTAATGATCATTAACTCATGGATACTGGAATACGTTAAAGCGTGAACAAATAAACAAAACAAAAAGATTGCAATAACCTGTTTAGAATTTGATTAAACCCAGTAAGATCGCGGTATGGTACATTGACACAAACACAATTCAGTGATAGTATATTATGATGAAACTCTAATCACATATCAATACAATCTGTCTAAATTTGAACAACTATTCTCTTTTTATGAATGACTGCAGGAATTGCAAAAATTCAAATCTTAGTCCAACATTTATAGCCTATTGAAATGAGTTCATAAGTGACAATTCTGGTTGTATGGCATAGGAGAACTGAGGGCAAGTCGTTGTGGAAGTCGAGGTAACACTGGGGCTCAAACTAGGCTGGGACATCCCACCGTAGTGGCATCCGTTATGTGGCATCATGACAGACGCATGCCGGTGGTAAGTACTGTAGGATGCATGGAACTGATGGTTGTGGTAGTAAGGCCCGGGGGAGCTACCATATCCACTTGGAGACAGTGGGGACGCGTATCCACTAATGGGTTGCGTCTGTGTGAAACTGTATGAGTTGGGTTGAGGTGAATTTGGCTGAGAAAGTGTCCATGGGTTACTGACAAAAGGCGTCTGTACATAGACAGGTTTCTGCTGTATGTATAATGTCTCAGGATAGTCAACGCAAGGGAAAGGAATGGTAGCAGGTCTATGCGGTCTCCTCACCCTTCTCCTGCGTCTGTAGTTCCCTTTTTCGAACATGTCCTCAAATGCAGGATCCAAAGTCCAGAAATTCCCCTTTCTGTCACCTCCACCGTCCCTTGGGATTTTGACGAAGCACTCGTTGAGACTGAGGTTGTGCCGAATGCTGTTTTGCCATCCCTTTTTGTTCCTCTCGTAGTAGGGGAATGTGGAAATGATGTACTGATATATTCCGTTCAGGGTCAACCTCTTCTCCTGGCTGTCCTTGATAGCCATTGCAATGAGAGCGACGTACGAGTATGGGGGCTTCTCCCGTTGACCAACACTGGCCGTGTCACTGTCAACCTCACCCTTTGAGTCTTTACTTTCTGCACAGCACGTTGCCAGGGCCATGACTGAGGACGAAGCTGCGGTTAAATCCAAAATGTTCAATTGCTCTTCGCGAAGGTCCGGTTTGTCCATTTTCTCAAAGTTCTCATGCAGTTTAAATCATTCTCATTTCATGAGGTCCTGAGCCAGACCATTCGGGGGGAAGTTTCAGACGATAATGTTCACAGGTGAGACGCTCATTGAGGAACTGTTTTAAAACCCTCCCACAGGTGATGTACGTACTGGCATGGCAATCCTTTCATATTGCCGCTTTTCCCACACTTTCTGGGTTCTTTAGGTCAACAGCTGTTTGTTTTGGTTGAAATGGTCTGACATGTTGTCGATATGCTTAAAGTCTGCAAAAATAAGAAACCTTTTGAAACACACAGAACAAAGTTAATTATATTGCCAGAACTGTTTTAACAGTTGTAGTGATCTGACGCATTGTAAGGTATTATGAGTTGTTTATTGACAATGACACACACTCGTTTTCTGACTCCCCAATGATAGAACCATATTTTCCATGAAGTCAGGGCATCAGTCCCTGCACATCTTCTAAAACTGTCTGAAATCCTACCTCTTTAAAGATTGTGTAAAAAATATCACTCAATAAAAAATAACCAATGTATCATGCATGTGATAAAGGTCCAGTATTAATGGAGATTTTCTGCCAAACTCTGCCCCACGGTGCTGGATTTGCTATAGTGGTCTATGCTCCAGAGTTTCCCCCCTACATACCTGCTTTCTGGTTTTCTGTCAAAAAAATGTATAAAAACACCCTTTCACCTCCCCAAAAAAAGCCTGCTCCATGTAAATGTTCAAGTAAAAGCCCACATTCATAATGAACAGCCTTCCTCGATTACAAATATATCTGGTATATTTGTCTAAAAATTATATTATCTATATGTTACATTATCGGCATCAAAACAGCCTCCTCCTACACTAGAGCTGTATGTGTTGGGAAGACATGTTTAAGATAAGTGTCAAACCGACTCTACATGACTGAAGTCAGAGTTTAAAATATGGAAAGATCATTGGTTACTGTGCATTAATATTTAAATCATACATTCATTTTCAGTTTATCACTAATTTCACTTATCAACTACAAACATAAATATTTTTTTCAATAAATGGATTAGATGACAGCTTAGGCCTGCAAGTATTAACGTGGTGGTTTGCTGTTCTGTTGCAAAATGGAAATTCCCCATTACTCACAGAGTGCCATCTCCACTTTACCATGACTAGAAATTATACATTTTGTGAGGCAGGCAAGTAGACAAACCTGAATATCTACCTGAACATTTGGCTCATGTTTATAAAAACCATTGATGACATGACATACAGTATCTACATACACTGTCAAATTGAATGAATTCATTTATTTATTTAGAGCAATAGAAAAAACATATTACAAGGGCAACAAAGACACATTTTTATTCAATCTATTCCACAATGTAAATTCACCTTACATTAACAACATAAATAAATCTATTGCTCGAAAAGGAGTGGGGAAAAGTCAGACTTATTTAGTCAGAATTCATTTAAACACCCCTTAATCTAAAATAAAAGCCCATATAGATATAAATTGAATTTGACATTCCATTTAAGTCATTTACAATAATTCAAGGAGATTGAGATCTATTGCTTTTGCCCAGCTGTGCATGTTAATTAAACATATTGCTTCTGTCTGAGGCTATAATGTCTTTTGTTGGTGGTTTAGAGATACAGGACCATATATAAAGGCAGATATTACAACATGGGAAAGCATCTCCTGAAAGCTTTATATACTGGTTAGATTCTGGTTGATCAACCATTGTGATAAGAAGCAAACTGGCTAGGCAGTGTGTATGGGAGGACACAACTTGATTTACAACTCTCCTGAGCTTGTTGTAAGTTGCTGCGATGAGGAAATAATCACAAATAGGACTTCAGAAAATAAAAATATGCATAAATTCCATTTCAAGTTACTGTTTTTATGATGTGTGAAACTGCAAAATCGTTAATTGGCCTGCAATGTTAATGTGCCTACAAGGGGGTTTAATCCATTGTGGTAATGTAATTAATGTGCCACCACCCACATATTGTACAGTACAGTGATGCGTGACAGGCAGGGCCATGGGAGACAGATCATAATGATATCTGGCTCTCAGGAGACGGATTGTCTCCCCTTAGTGATTGATGGGGAAAGAGAGAGATTTTTAGAGGGAAGAAACTCACTTCACACATATAAAGGCTACTGTGTGATGCTTGGTTTCAGGTCTATTGACTAAACGATGAGATTAAATGGGACTTTACTCTCTAGACTCCCAGCATTGTAGCATTATGATAAAAATGTGAATGGACTTACAGACATAATCCATATGTACACTTGCTGGCACTTTTCACAATTAACCAAAACTGAAGAAAGTAAGTGTAGATAGTGGTACTGTTCACCTGTTTTGACCATACAGTGTTACCTTACTATGAGTGGCTCTCGCGAGAGGTACTCTGGGTTTTCGGGTGCACGTTCAGCAGAACATTGAGAAACAAAGACACTTATTCAGTTTGGCTGTCGAGGTTTATAAATAAGAATTCAACTCTCATTTGGTTGCTTTATTGACAACAACCTACATGGTGTCAGAACTGGGATCCTGGAAACATTGCTCGGATTATTTAGTTTCTAGGAAGTAGCCTACACCAACGTTTGAAGTCTCGACCGCGGTAAGCGACAACACTAAAATGGCAGATGGAATCAGACGTCCGGACCCTCTAGTTTTTGATGAGAACATGGCTGAGCATTGGCGCAAGTTTGAAACGGGAACATAATATCTTCATTGCCGCCGCACACAGCAATGAACCTGCCCGAACCAGAGCTTATATACTCCTTAACCTCGCAGGACCAGAGGCTATAGAGAGAGAGTGGTCATTCACCTATGCGCCCGCAGTACTAGGAGCAGATGATAACATCGTCACTCCAGTGGAATCCAGAGAGGACCCCAAGTGTCTCAAAACAAAATTGAAAGAAATATGCAACCCTGAAACAAACGTGATAACGGAGAGGCACAATTTCAACACCAGACATAAAAAACCTGACGAAACAATATGTGAGTACATTGAGAAATCAGGGTAAAAACTGCAATTTCGGTGCATTGGAAAACGATAAGAGACAGACTGGTGTGTGGGATAATCAGTGATAGTGTCAGATGCACACTGCTAAAATAGTCTGACCTAACATTGTCCAAAGCAGTACGCATTTGCCAAATCAGCGAACTCACAGAAAAACATAGCAAAACCCTCTCCATGCAAAAAGCTGTGACAACAGCCAGTGTGGATGCTGTACAAATATAACAAAAAAGTCTACAGCAAAATGAAGCGCACTAGAAAGGGATAAGCCCACAGAATGGGTTTTCAATTTGGTGGCTACACATAAGAAAAAAACGTGTGACGTGTGCGTCTGCATAGACCCCAGAAACCTAAACAAGACCCTCATACGCCCACCATCCCATGAGCACAGTGGAGGAGGTTGCCGCCCAGATGTCAGGTGCCACTATCTTTTTCAGTCCTTGATGCCAAAAGCTCCTTCTGGCAAGTCAGACTGGATGAGGCCTCATCTCTCCGCACAACATTCACAACTCTGTACGGCCGATTTAAATTCCTAAAGTTGCCGTTTGGAATTAGTACAGCCTCAGAAGTGTTCCAAAGAGCCATAAAAAAACAAATCTTTGCAGGATATCCATGTGCAATAATTGTGGATGACATCATCATTGGTGGTAAAGATCCTGATAAGCATGAAAGAAACTCGAAAATGGTACTGGATCGTGCCAGACAGGTAAAACTGAGACTGAATCCAAGCAAATGCAAGTTTGGACCCAATGAGGTGAGTTACGTTGGGCACACATTCACAGACAAAGGACTAAAAGCAGACCCTAAAAAAATAAAAGCAATCAGTGAAATACCACCCCCAGAGGACAAGCCCGCTCTCTAGCATTTTTTAGGGATGGTAAACTACTTGGGTAAATTCATTCCAAACCTGAGTGAACTCATCACACCACTACGTCAGCTGCTCCACAAGGAGGTGGTGTGGAATTGGGTGGAGCACCAACAGAATGCTTTTGACAAGCCAAAAATCAGCATCAGCAGCCCATCCATTACTATGATGTGAGGCAGCCAGTGACACTCACCTGCGATGCTTCACAATATGGTTTAGGGGCTGCCTGTCTCCAAGAGGGGAATACGGTGGCTTATGCATCTCGCACACTGACTCAGACGGAGATGAGATACGCGCAAATAGAAAAGGAACTTTTAGCAGTGGTCTTCGTCTGATACAAGTTCTATGACTATATCTATGGCAAGCCAGTCACAATTGAGGCTGACCAACAGCCCTTGGTCACCATTCACAACAAACCATTTCACACCATCCCAGCGCGCCTGCAACGCATGATGCTACAGTTACAAAAATTCAACCTGACACTCAGTTACAAAAAAGGAAAGCCCCTCTACCTGGCCGACACCCTTTCCTGTGCACCAACATGCAACGTAAGCCCCCAGAGGCCAGAACGGCCAAAGTTTGAGGTGATGACAGTTCAATTGATATCAACAAGGCGCCTCGAAGAACTCCGTCAATGCACTGCTGCAGACACAGTGCTGCAGAAACTCACCCATTTTATTCAACGGGGATGGCCAAGACGTCCGTGCACCGTACCTACTGAGGTCAGACCCTTCTTCAGTTTCCGTGATGAACTTACCGTCGATGACAGGGTCATCATGAAAGGAAACAGGGCAGTTGTGCCCACCGCCCTGCACTCTGAATATTTGAAGGATTTCCAGCATGTGACAAGTAGTCCTGAATATCCACAGTCCAATGACCTCAGTGAGAGGGCTGTAAGGAGTGCAAATAACCTGTTGGAGACCACAGAGAGAGATGGGACAATTTTCTACCTAAATCTGCTAAGCATATGTAACACATCCCGAGACAACATTCTTGGTTCACCTGCACAAAGGCTATTGTCTCGTCGCACTCAAAATATTCTGCCCGTCTGTAAACAGCTGCTGAAACCAGCTGCAAATACCACGACCAGCATCAAGTCACATTTAACAAAGAAGCAGCGGACACAAAAACACTACTACTACAAGACCAGCAAATCACTTCGCCCCATGGCACCAAATCAGGTGGTGAGGCTCCAAACAAAAAGAGGACATGACAAAGTGGGAATTGTAAAGCGGACAAGTGATGAGCCCCGCTCAAATGTGGTGGAATCTGAAGGGAAGTAATACAGGCGTAAACGACGCCACATCCTGCCAGTGATGGAGCCACAGGCTTCAATGTGCACCACATACACTGAAGAATTAAACACAGGAGGATACACACCCGATGCAGACATGGACAAATTACAAGAGACTGGAACAACTAAACAAACACCACCAGAACAGTGTAACAGACAACTAAATCCAGAAAAGCCTACCACCAGTGCATCCCAGCAACATGTGGATCCACAGGCCAGAAACCCAGTTCAAGCTGCCACTTCCATGTATCTGACTAGGTCTGGCAGAGTCTCTAGGCCAAATACAAAGTACATGAACTGAACTAACTACTCAAGTCTGTTGAATCCAAAATGTTAGAAACACTTTGCTCCTTGAGATCTATATAATGTTTAATTCTATAAAAATGCATTTAGTTGTGGGACATTCAAAGAGTTAATTTGATGTAAACCAGATCACATTTGCGTTCCCATTATAAAACTGCTGTTAGTGCAGAAGTATGTGATACAATGTTTTTTTATGTTTAGGAGCCACAGCTAAAGAAGGGGGATGTAGATAGTGGTACTGTTAACTTGTTTTGACCATACAGTGTTACCTTACTATGAGTGCCTCTCGCGAGAGGGACTCTGGGTTTTCGGATGCATGTTCAGCAGAACATTGAGACACGCAGACACTTGTTCAGTTTGGCTGTCGAGGATAATAAATAAGAATTCAACTCTCATTTGCTTTATTGACAACAACCTACAGTAAGTATCGAAACTCAAAGCCTAACTTTACAATTCTGAATACATACACAGTGGGCTCTAAAATGACCTTTGACTGGCAATGCACAAACAATACTGTACAAAATATAAACAATACAATTATAGAGAAAAACTCAAAAGAATTGAATGTGAAAAATACTGTACTTTAATAATGTGTCAATGGAACCAACCCAAATCATTTATTGATTAAATAAAAAATCTATGTCCTCCAAATCAAGGTTTCACAATCTATGGCACCCTTAAATATTATTGTAAGTAAAATTTACCAAAATTAAACCAGGAATTAAATAACACTTATTCAACTTCATCTAAGTCTTATACTATATTGAGACACTACATCACTTCCTGTTTCACTAGGGTATAAAAATGAGGTAACACCAGGGACGGTTGGACGAGTTTTCCAGAACGGCCGGTCCATTCCGGGCCGAATGGGCCGTAGTATTTTACTTTTATGGCCGGTCGTCCAGTTACAGTCCTGGACGTATTAAAACAGGTGACAGTAGGCTGAAATGGACTGGCTGTTGCATCCGCAGGAGCGTAAAACTCAATGAGAGAGAGAGAGAGTTCCTCTATATTCAGATGAGGAGAAACCCAGAGTGAATGACGGACTTGGGGAGCGACAGATCGAGGATGGGCACGCCAACCCCCCAACGGCCGCTCCATCCAAATTCTGGTCAGAATTTTTGTCCCATTCCATCCCTGGGTAACACGCATCAGTATCCTTCTGTCACAACAATATAAGGAAAACAAAAGAACCAGACAGATTGTTTTAGACCTTTATAAATCTGGTACTGGCTACAAGAAGATCCACAAACAATTAAATTTACCACTGAGCACTGTCAGGTGAGAGAAGCGACAATATCCCCAAGAAACACTGTGAAAGAATTGCAGACCTGGGTAGCGCCTTGGGGTCAGCAGGTTTCAAAAAGCACCATCAGATGCTACCTCCACAACCACGGCCTATATGAAAGGTTGTGTTAATTATTTGTATGAGTTTGGTTGGATCCATTGCAACAATAAAGTACAGTGTATTTTGAGTTTATCTTGTTTTATATTGTTTATGTTTGTTTTATAATTATATTGTTTGTGCATCGCCACTCAGGGGTGCCAGTAATTTTAGAGCCCATTGTACATACTATATGTGTCACGATTGAGGTGTAGTTGTCTAAAGAGGAAGACAAAGCGCAAAAGTAGAGGTTGTTGCTTGAGTTTAATGTAGATAAAAAATATAACGGTAACATACATGTAATGCAGTTGCAGGTGAACAGTAGGAGCGAGTGCACAATGGGTATACTTATATAGCTTACTGTGCTCTCACAGTGGCATAGACACTGACAGCTAACATACACGTAAAAAGCGTATGCATAAACTCCAAAACACTCTTTTCACAACTTACATGTTCCTAGTGTAGCTCCTGGACAGCCTTTCAACCCAGTGACAATAAATCATCATAGACAGATAACATACAGTTAATAATAATCCACGTAACAGTATTCAATGCCCGACACCTCCCTCTAGCTTGGCCACCATATATAGGAAAACTGACTAATAGAACACAGCTAATTTTAATCATTAATTACCAGATCAACAAGATACCAGCCTAACCTAACCCTTATCCTAGCAATGGCCAAACTAGAGAGAGGTGTCACTAGAACTTAAAGGGAAATACCATATAAGCAACTCAAAACTACTTAACAGAAATACACATACATGAGACAAACCATATATGTATTGAGTCCATATCTCAGTCCGATGTTAACGCCAGCCCTCACTGGGCTGGACGTTAAAATATGTGAAGCACTAATACAGAATAATTTTGTAAAATGACCCATGCACTCATACTGCTATTTGTAGATGCCATTCTGTCAGAGATATTGTTTGTCAAGGGAGCTTAGAAAGTTTCCTCATGATAAATGTACATATTCATGTCATGAGACAAAATTACAGCAATAAGTAAACTATATTTCCACAGAAAAGCCTAAACCACTTGAAACTTAAAGGACAACTCAGCGCAAAATGAACCTAGGTGTCAATAACACATGGGTACCGAGTCGACCATTCTTAGGGGTATGTTGACATGCTAATCGAATGTGGCCAGTTTTAGTGCGAACTGATAATTACTTTACAAAGCTAGTTGTGAGGGCATATTTGAAGTAAAAATAAATCACTATTTTATAACACTCCAAATAGCATCCACATGGTAGCATAACGAGTGTCACTACATGCAAACGGAAGCATTGAGAACGTTGTAAGTGTACAGACAGTTTATAACAAATATAGTTGAAAAGACTGTACCTTATACAAGCACCATCTTGGCAAAAGAGACATGACCAGTCGAACCAAACACAATTTGCTCAATATATCAAATAATCATACCGACATAAAACCAACGTATATCAAATAATCACACTGACGTAAAACGATATATTTTGACTTCAAATATACTCTCACAACTAGTAAATATACACATAAATACATACATTTAAAAAATAAGTCATAATTAAATAAAGTTGAAAATTAAAACGGACAATAAATAAATAAGTCAATAATTATAAAGGTGAATAAATAAAGAAGCTAATTAAAAGAGATATATACATTCATTTCTCATTGTGTAATTTAATTACTGCCTAGATTTATTTATTTACTGTATTTATTGTGCAATTAATTGTATGCTTATTTATTTTTTGAGCATTTATTTATGTATATATGTATATATTTCTTATTTTGTCAGACTTGGTCTTCCATAAACCTTAACCCTAACCTTAACCACACTAGTGTTAAAACGTAATCCCTGTGATATATATATATATATATATATATATATATATATATATATATATATATATATATATATATATATATATATATATATATAT
>JACXGM010018092.1:0-19289 GCA_016801145.1 Umbra pygmaea | reverse complement strand
GACCACTGCTTAGTACATAGCGTTTAGTATTACTATTACTATTGCCATTATTATTTTAAAATTCTTATATTGTTGTAATTCTTGTTTTTAAGCCCACTGCATAGAATCGCCGTGCCATGTCAAAAAGAATTTCTCTGTATGGGATGATGTATGTTATTCGATGCACATGATAAATAAACTTGACTTGACTTGACTTGATGACACGCGGAGCCCACGGAAGTAAAACCTATGAAAACGGAAGACAAGGTGCGATGGCTGTGACGCAAACGCTGGAAAATATCACAACACCCGAGCTGCAAGGTCTATGGTAAGTTGTGTATGCTCTGACATTTCCAAGCCAGTAAAAAATGTTAAAAGAATTGTTTTGAAAATGGTCGAAAATTTTTAGAGAAGATGAAAACAGTTGTCATTTACAACGCAGGGGATTATAAACCAAGAAAGCAGATGATGAAATGCCATCACACAGTATGTTGATCCGTAAACTGTCATTCGGAAAATAGGTTTTCAGATAGTAATCAGAGTGCCATACAGCTGTGGCCAAAGATTCAGATAGCGTACTTAAATGAACTGACATTTGTTTCAATTGGTCCTAATTGCGCAGGGAAATGGCTTAAAGTTGACAAATTCACAAAATCATGGTTTCTGTAGCAATTTAATATAGTAATTTGTGTGTATCTGCCCATCTTGTCTGTACACTATGTCTTACACATTAAACAAAACAAAACAGAACCAAATAATGAGTTACTTACATTTGTCCAAAGGAAACAATTTCCTAAAACATTTTGCAACTTTTTTTCTGTATCTTTATCCCATTTCCCTTTCACTGTTCAGGATATTTCCCTAATTTAGGCTGCTGCAGACAGTGTACATTATAGGTTGTTCTTGAAAATGTTTTATATCGTTTTGTAGTATAATTTTGTACTAGATTAGCAACAAACCAATTCTAACACAGCACACTACAAATAGGAAATAAAGTTTTCCAGATGCACAGGCACATGATCCAGCGTACTACAGTAACACTATTGAGGGGCATTTTATCAGAATATAGCATAGATCATCTGCTTACAAATATAGGAAAAATTGGTTAAGATAGAACACCACAATTAAATCTACTGAATAAAAGTATATTACATTAATTATTAATTTCTCTTGTCTTTGTTTGAATGAAATTGTAGCCTTTATGAATATAATACAATATTTTTTATATGTTCTATAATGTCTGACACATTAAATAAAGCTCAGAATTTTGGATAGTCAATATGGAAAGCGGACCCCAAAGCATAACTTTGACGAGGCAAATGTCAGAAAATATCAAGGTGTGAGCTTGAGGTCTGTGGTACATCACCATTGCAAATATCCCATTAACATTGATTGAGTAAAAGGGCAAAGACTGGTCTACGTTGACGACAGCGCCTCCTAATGACAAATTTGGTACAGAGCGTCAGAGCGGCATGCCAAACAAGCACCAAAAGTTTCATGTTGATAGAATTTACTACCGAAAAGATATTTTAATCACAATTATCCCAGTTAAATGTATTGAGTTATTGGCCAAAACACATAAACGTTGAGTAGAGCGCCCCCTAATGGCCGATCTTTGCCAAATTTGGTACAGAACATCACAGTGGGACATTGAACAATAATCTAAAGTGTTTTGATGATAGCCTTTAATTTAGCAGCGATATACTAAAGTTCATATTTCATAGCTAGCTACAAAACTTTATTTGTTTGTCAATTGCGCATAGTTTAACATAGCAAAATTATTTTGATAACTTTTGGTCAGGTCCATCTGGAGATGCTAGGTACCAAGTTTCGTGCAGATCGGTTGTGCGGTCTAGGGCGAGTTAAAAAAAGTTGGTTTGCGCATTACGCAATATTATGAAAAACGTTGTTAGCAAAAATGGGTGTGTCCTATATCAGCAAATTCAGCTTAGTTCAAGGTACACTTGGATATAAGGATTTCTATTGTACAATGTGTAATGTGGGAGTTATAGGTAAAAACATGTTTGACATCAGTATAGCGCCACCTAGTGGTCCACATGTATAATTTTTGGTTTGTGAGGTCCAGTAACCATTGCGCATCTACACTGTAAATTTGAAGTTACTCACATTAGTACAAGGGGTGGATCCAAAACTGGGTCCCATAGGCCACGCCCCTTTTAATGAATCAGTACCCCACTGTAGGGGTGGCCTCAAGAGTGGCCCTAGATGAAAGCCTCAAAATATGGTAAAAATCAGATGAGCCGTTGATGAGATCTTTTTTTGTAGTTAACTACTTAGGGAGCACTATCCCGCCGGCGGGAGATTTTGCCCCCCACCACCCCCAGAAACTGGACTACAATCACAGTTCACAAGTCCTATTTCTAGGTTATATAAACATGTTATATATCTACAGAAAGTTTAGACACTCAGGAATGTAGCCAATGTCACAATTTTACAGTTGCTATAACAAAAATAACTAGAACTGCAAGCAGTTTTGACGGGGTCCAAGCCGTCCCTGGCGAGTCCCCCCTGGTGCAAGACTCCCTGATGACCCGCGGAGCTCACAAAAGCAGAACCTATGAAATCAGAACCAAAGGGGCGTTGGCTGTGACACAAAAGCTGAAAAAAATATTATAACACTCAAGATACAAGGTCTGTAGTAATTTGTAAGTGCTCTGATATTTCGAAGACATTTTAAAATGTTGAAAGAAGTGCTTTGATAATGGTCGAAAATGTCAGAGAAGATGAAAAAAGTTGTCATTAGCAAGAAAACATAGGGGATTACAAACTAAGAAAGCAGATGATGAAATACCATCACATAGTATGTCGATCCGTAAACCCTTGTTTGGAAAATAAGTTTTCAGATAGCAGAGGTAATCAGAGTGCCATACAGCCATAGCTGAGTATACATGTACTGCGTTTAAATGAACCAATCTTTGGTGTAATTTCTCCTAATTGTGCAGGGACAGGGATTAACATCGATCTGCAAAATTATGGGTTTTAAAAAAATAATAATAATAATAATAATTATGGGTTCTCTAGCAATTTACTATAGTTATTTGTGTATGTCTAACCGTCTTGTCTGTACCTGTTCCTTACATACTAAACAAAACAGAACATTTAGTAACTTTTTTTCTATAACTCTATCCCATATCCCTTTCAATGTTCAGGTTAGTTCATTACTTTAGGCTGCGGCCGACAGTATACATTTCTAACACTGCACACTCCAAACAGGAAATAAAGTTTGCCAGATACACAGGCACATGATCCAAAATACTACAGTAACCCTAATTAGGGGCACTTTATCAGAATATAGCATAGATAATCTTTGTTTAAAAGAAATTGGAGCCTATGCGATTACAATACACATGTTCTATAATGTTTGATACATTAAAAAAAGCTTAAACTTTTGGATGGTCATTATGGAAAGCGGACCCCAAAGTATAACGTTGGCGAGGCAAACGTCAGAAAATATTGAGGTGTGAACTGTAAATATCCCATAAACATTCAGAAAAAGGGCCTAAACTGGTTTACGTTGACGACAGCGCCACTTAATTACAAATTTGGTACAGAGCCTCAGAGCGGCATGCCAAACAAGCACCAAAAGTTTCATGTTGATGGCATTTAATACGAAATATATATTGTAATCACAATTATCCCAGTTAAATTTATTGAGTTATTGGCCAAAACACTTAAACGTTGAATAAAGCGCCCCCGATGGCCGATCTTTGCCAAATTTGGTACAAAACATCACAGTGGAACATTGAACAATAATCTCAAGTTTTTTGATGATAGCATTTAATTTGGTAGCGATATGCTAAAGTTCATATTTCATAGCTAGCTACGAAAATATTTTTGTTCGTCAATTGCGCATAGTTTAACCTACCAAAATTATTTTAATAACTTTTGGTCAAGTCTGTCTGGAGATGCTAGGTACCAAGTTTGGTGTAGAGCAGTTGCACGGTCTAGGACGAGTTCAAAAAAGTTGGTTCGCGCGATGCGCAATATTGTGAAAAATCTTGTTATCAAAAATGCGCATGTCTTATATCATCAGATTCAGCTCAGTTCAAGGTACACTTGGATATAAGGATTTCTATTGTACAATGTAAAATGTGGGAGTTATGGGCACAAAACACGTTTCTCATCATTATAGTGCCACCTAGTGGTCCACGTGTAATTTTTGGCATGCGAGTTCCAGTTACATTGCGCATCTACACTGTAAATTTAAAGTTGCTCACATTAGTACAAGGGGTGGATCTAAAACTGGGTCCCATAGGCCACGCCCCCTTTGACAAAGCAGTACCCCACTATATGGGTGGCCTCAAGAGTGGCCCTAGATGGTAGCCTAAAAAAATAATCGGATGAGCCGTTAATGAGATTTTTGTCAGGTCGGTCTGGTGAGCATAAATACCAAATTTCGTGCAGATCGGAAACACGGTCTAGGAGGAGTTAGAAAAAGTAGGTTTACGATAAATTACAATTTTTCATGCATTAAAGTACTAGCTTTGCAATGACAGTTCCCAGCCCCTTCGGGCTTGGACCCCTTATAATTTCCCCTCATAATGTGAGCTACGTGCTTTGTACACATGTGCCTCAAATTAAATGGAATGTCAAACTAGAAACAAGGCTAACACCATCATTTATTGGGTTATACATACATGTCTTACATGTCCTTAAAGCTTAGAATCTTGGGATTCTAGCAAATATCTCGGTTTTTAGTGTAGCTATAAAATTCACAACGTTACGTCTACTTAATGTCAGCTACGCGTCTTTTTTTTGTTTTCACTTCATAGAAAATACATTAAGGAATAAAATCAAAGCTCACAAATGCAATATTTATTGTATTTATTTATAAATACATGTGTCATATGTCCTTAAAGCATAGAATGTTGGGGTTCTAGCAAATATATCGGTTTTAAAACAGCTATGAAAACGAGATAATTATTAGTCATAATGTGACGTAAACAGCCAGTACCAAAAGCTGTTAACTTGTTTACTCAGCTAGCTGTTTTTGTAATTCAAATTAAATCGAATGCCAAAAAGAAAACAAAGCTAGCACCTTCATTTTTTAGGAAATATATACAAGTCTTATATCTTTTTAAAGCTTAGAATGTTGGGGTTCTAGTAGAAATCTCAGTTTTAGAGTAGCTGTTAAATTTACAACGTTATAACTGCGAGTTAACTACACATATCGCAAACAGTAATGTTTTTATTCTTTAAAAAAAAATCAAAATGCCAACTAGAAACACAACTACCGAGCTCATTTTTTAGGTTATATATAAAAGTCTTATATGTTCTTAAAGCTTAGAATATTGGGATTCTAGCAAATATCTCAGTTTTAATGTAGCTATAAAATTCACAATGTTAGACTACTTAATGTCAGGTACGCGTCTTGAAAACAATTACATTTCTCTTAGGAAATATAGGTTAGCACACATCACTTATTTGAATGTTTTAATACAAAATATTTTACATAGAGTCATAAAATCCTTCTTTTTGGTCATCAAAGGGTTCCAGTAATGACATAAAGCATAGTTTTCCCAGGTAAAATCCATCTTGAATGTGAAAATTAATTTTCTTACCGGACCGTTACTGAATGTATTCATAAATAAGTGTATTTGGCCTGTACTTCTGAACAAAAGACGGATGTGAAGTGTCAAAAAGCTAAGCAATTTCGGCATGTACGTCATCCTTATGAAAAAGAGATCTTAAAAATGTGCAAGATTAACAATTTTAACTAAAGATTGAGAGATCATTTATGAAAGTAATGTGTAGTTCGTCTCAGGACCCGGATGTAAACGTCATCACGGTGCATTTTTTTCTAAAAATATAGTTTCACAAACAAAGCTACAGCTTATTGGCTGTTCATTCAATCACTCTAAAATGTTAGACTTGTGGCAAGCCCCTTACCAAGATGAATTGAATTGGATCCAGCATCCTATCTTAATATATGGCTTTGTAGGGTTCTTTCAAAGAGGATGTTAAAAAAAAACAGAAAATAATTATGCATTTTCTTTATTTCATCTTGTGCCATATTCACTGTGTATATTTATTTGAAATGAATTTTACATATCCAAAAATGTCAAAGTCTTTTCTTTAAAAAAATATCAACAATATGTTTGTCCTTGCCTCAGGTCCAGTGTAACAAGAGTTTAACTTTTGGTATGATTTTTTAGGCTGAATTTTACAAATGGGGGACGAGGCTTAAGAGGTTAATAGCGCCCCCTAGTAGCCAATTTTCATAAAATGTGTAGGGGAGCCTCAGATGTTCATGTCAAACAAGGATCTAAAACTTTGCAATGATAGTTTTTGTTTGGCCAAGATATGGCAAGGTTTATGTTTACATAGCTAGCTTAACAAATTTGTCCGTAATTTATGCAATTTACATCCGATAAAAATCATTTAGATACATTTTTGTCAGGTTGGTCTGGTGACCATACCTACCAAGTTTCGTGCAGATCATGCAGGACACAGTCTAGGCGGAGTTCAAAAAAGTAGGTTTACGATAAATTACTATTTTTCACACAAATGGGCGTGGCCTATATCAGAAGATTGAGTTGAACTCAGGGAACATGTGGATATGTGTATCTTCTCTGTTCAATGTATGGTTTGAGAGTTATGAGGCCAAACACGTTTGCTGTAGCGCCACCTAGTGGTGGAAGTGGCTACATTTTTCTGTACAAGGTCCTTGCGGTGATCTGGACCAGTCCTAAAAATGGCACCCCCACTGCCATGTATGGTTTAGGCTGTAGCATCAGTTTTAGAGGAAGAATAATCCTTAGGAAAACAATAGGGTTCCACAGCTCTGCTGGAGCTGTGAACCGCATTGCTTTGCAACGACGGTTCCCAGCCCCTTCGAGCTTGGACCCCTAATTATACATCATGAAGATCAATCACCTATCTGGTTAACATTTCTACATGTTTAGCAATGTTCTATAAGTGTTCACTATTCATTAACCTACTATTTTTACAACAATTTCCACAAATTATTTTACACACCCAGCCATGTAAAATCACCTGTATTGGCTTTAATCAGGACAGTAGCGTTCCGGGGGTAGAAACTCATTTTCTATGCGGATGCTCCCGGAAGCTCCAATGTAGCTTCCCCAGGTAGAAACTCCTTGTGTCCAAAATAGCATCCCAAGGGGAAAACCTAACTCCTTTTATGTCCAAAATAGCATCTCGAGGTCTGTCCATGTCTGGCTCAGCTCGAATTCAGTGCTGTGTTGTTAGCTAGCTATGCTTTTTTTACCTAGCGGATGCAGTTCGCCTGGTCGCCAACACGGTAATAGGCTGTCCGTTTTTTTTAAAAGCCTTTGATAAAGTTTGATTAGATTTTATATATAAATGTTTGGAATATTAGAATTTTGGAGACTCTTAAAATGGGTTAAAATTATGTATAGTAACCCTAGATGTAAAATTATAAATAATGGCTATATCTCGCAACATTTCAATCTGTCAAGAGGAGTTAAGCAGGGCTGTCCATTGTCGGTGTACCTTTTTACTGTTGCAACTGAAATGTTAGCCAATAAAATCTGAACTAACAACAACATTAAAGGCCTGGAAATCCATGGCTTACAAACAAAGGTATCTATGTATGCCGATGACTCATGTTTCCTGTTGCAACCCCAGTTGGAATCACTAAAGAGCCTCCTAAAGGATCTCAATACTTTTTCAAATATATCTGGATTAAAATCTAATTACGATAAGTGTACTATATTAAGTATTGGAGCTCTAAAAGATTCAGATTTTATATTACAGTGTAGATTACCAATAAAGTGGGCTGATGGGGATCCAGCCATCCATCAAGAGTCACTCTCATCTCATCAGTCCATAAAACCTTTGAAAGATCTGTCTTCAGATATTTTTTGGCCAGGTGTTGACGTTTCAACGTATTTGTCTTGTTCAGTAGTGGTCGTGTTTCAGCCTTCTTTACCTTGGCCATGTCTCTGAGAATTGAACACATTGTACTGCTGTGCACTCTAGGTAGGTTGCCATTTTGGAATATGACTGCACTGGAGGATAATGATTTCCTGGTAGCTTCATGTTAGTCTTCTCAAATATTTGGTAGTTAATGTGTATTTTTTTCAACACGTTTCTTGCGACCCTGTTGACTATTTGCAACAAAATGGTTGATGGTTCTGTGATCACGCCCCAATATCTTAGCAATTTCAAGAGTAATGCATCCGTCTAAAATGTTTGACTTTTCTGAGTCAGGTAAATCTCTTTTTTGGACGATTTTGCCCAACAGAAGCTGCCTTATAATTATGCACACCTTGATATAAGGTGTCGATCTCCTAGGCCACACCCTCCCTCATTACACATATACACAACACCTGATGTGCTTTAATCCAATAAGCATTCCAGTTTATATAGCTTGGAGTTTGAACATATACATTATAATGATGATATGGTCAAAATACTGACACATGTAATAAATACTATTTTAAGTCAACAAAACTCAGTTCTTGTTTAGATATAAGGCAGCTAGCTATATACAATCTAACTAGCTATCATGCAGCCAAACCTAACTTCATGTAATGACAATGTTAGCTGGATAGCAAAGTCAAGGTAAAAACATCAAGGTATTTAATCAAGTAACTATACAAATAAAATATATAGTGCTACGTTCCTTTAAATAACATATCAAATTATAGCTATACTTTCTAGCTAAGCAACAGATTCACTTACCAGTTAAAATTTTTTCCACAGATGTGTGAAGATACTGGTCAAGAAACCAATACTGCATCAAATAAACATGTGTGATAAAATTCTTGTGCCAGAAGCATGTGCTGTAATGTACATCTCTGGCCTGCTCTACATTGTGGATGGCTAGTAGGTGATTTGATTACCTCCACATTTGTCTGTGTTTTCATGTTGACACGTGATATTCAGGAACTGAATTTGAAACCTGAATTTTGAGTTCAAATTTACCTCCAAAAAATTTAAATAATGCATGTACGTTCAATAAAATTAAGGTTAAATTAAATAAAAAAAAACATTAAATAAAAATTTCTAATTGTGATTTACAAATAAAATGTTGCATACATGATTAATTATGAATATGACAAATTCAATACATTTCAGTTAATTTCAAGCAATACAATTTAAATATTATAAAATTTCAAAGTATATGTTGTGTGCATGCATTCCATGTACAGTATGTACTAAATAAAATCAATGATATTATTTTACTCACTGTCCATTCTTGTTAAACAGTACAGTGGCCCAGCCTGGCATGAAGCCTGGTTCTCTGGTGAACCACATTACCACCAGCAGGACAAAAAGTGTCAGGACAGCTCCCTCTGCAAATGAAATATTTCCAAGCTTCCTGTACTCCTCCTTCATCACGGCATATGCTTCTCTGTCACCCTCATTCTTCCTCCCGCAGCCAAACGACTTCTTCATGCTGTTAATTTTTGAGTTGATTAAATAATTGCAGTACTCATTTAGCTAGTAAAATATATTTAATATATTCAATATGGGTTAGGTCAGAGGTTAAACAAGTGGTCAAAAACAATATGAAATAGATTGTGGCAATAATCACTGGAGTTAGTACTGTTGACTTTTTCTGTATACTAAAAGACAATCTGTGTTTATACATAACATTATTTGTTATTATTTTGAAGGAACGGTCAGTAAAATAATGAAAATTGTTCTGGCAAACAATTGCCTGTACATTTTCTGTTTTTCTAGTTTTATTTTACAGTGTAGGCTACAAATTTGCAGTTGGTTTGATAAGAACATACACAAAAACTGTAAAAAGTACTAGTAACAAATTTACCAGAACTTCTATTATTTTACCTACATTTCCTTCAAGACAATAAGAGAAAATACTCTTTAAACTCAGTATAAGAGATCTATGTAAAATAAATGTCTGTTAAATAATAGAAAAGGTACCGGTAACAAATTACCATTCAATTTTACTCTTAGTCTTTTCACTGATATTTTGTACAGTGTAAGAACATTCCCACAACTGGAGATAATGGCAAAAGCAGATATGCAATGGAATGTATCTGTATACAGTTGTGATCATAAGTTTGTATACCCTGGCAGAATTTGTGAAATTTCAGCTTTGATTTTGACAATATGACTTTTCATGTAAGAAATCTGACTGTAAAGTTAAGGATAGTGATCATATGAAGACAATAATTATCACACAGTTGTTTGGCTCCTTTTCAAAGCATAGTGACAACAGAAATCACCCAAATGGCCCTGATCAAAAGTTTATATACCCATGAAATTTTGGCCTAGTTACAGACACAAAGTGAAAAACACAGGTTAAAATTAAAGGTTAATTTCTCACACCTGTGGCATTTTAAATTGCAATTAGTGTCTGTGTAGAAATACTCAATGAGTTTGTTAGCTCTCAGGTGGATGAGCAGGCTAGATACTGAGCCTTGTGGAGCAGAAAATAAATGTCAAAAGACCTGCATAATAAGGTACTGGAACTGCATAAAGTTGGAAATTAATATTAAAATATATCCAAAGCCCAAGCCAGTCAGTACTGATCAATCACTTATTAAAAAGAGGTGGACGATTCAGGGATCTCCTGATACCAAGCCAAGTCAGGTAGGCCAAGAGAGATTTCCGCCAAAACTGCCAGAACAATTGTTCTGGATACAAAGAAAAACCCACAGGTAACCTCGGAAGACATAGGCTGCTCTGGAAAAATATGGTGTGGACACAATACGACGATACTTGAACAAAAATGAGCTGCATGTTCAAGTTGCCAAAAAGAAGCCTTTACTGCAACAGTGCCACAAAAAAGCCTGGTTACAATATGACAGAAAACACCTTGACACCCCTCACAGCTTCGAGGGACCAAGACCAAAATAGAGCCTATAGTGAAAAGAATACCATCCACACTGTAAAGCATGGTGGTGGCTCACTTATGTTTTGTCGGTTAGTGAGCTCCAAAGGCATGGGGAACCTTGTGAAAATTGATGGCAAGATGAATGTAGCATGTTATCGGACAATACTGGCATACAAATTTGCATTCTTCTGCATGAAACTGCACATGGGATCCACTTTAAGTTTATGGATTGCTGTATCTGCATCAGAACTACAGAAATCAATTTCAAAGTACTACAAATGTTTTAATAAGTGTAGGTGTAATGTAGGTGTATTACAACTTAACATAAATATATACATTTATATTTTGAGACAGCTCAAGTTCAGTTTGGGATGGTTGAAACTGGACTTCGGGATGGTATTGGGATGAGGGGGACAAATATTCTGCAGCAAGCCATGTATGCATTGCCCCATAGCTACATTTCCACATGTTGTGCTTTGGGAAAAATACATAAATGATAATGTAGCCAGGCCATGTAATGTTTTTATGAAATTCATATTTAATATAATTAATGTTTTATAGTCCTTATTTACTGCAAACAACAGTGTTTTTCAATTTTCAGATGTATATTTTGGAACATTTTGCACTGTCTCTTTACAGTGACCAATATGGGATAATATAAAGCCAAGTTTAACTTGGTAAAGAGATACAGGTAAATAAACAACATGAGTTAAACCTACAGTTACAGGACAAAATGGTATTTGTACAAAATGGTATTTGTAGGAGTCAAATACCATTTTGTCCTGTAACTAAGTTTAACTCATGTTGTTTATTTACCTGTATCTCTTTACCAAGTTAAACTTGGCTTTAAACAAGAAAAAAATAATGTTTCTTACATATTGTCATATTGTAGACAATGTTTATACTTAACTCGAAACCATTTATAATTATGTATTTGTATTTCAAACTGAATATCGACAAAATATATTCCTGCAGTCGGAATGGAAGGGGTTTGATTCAAATTAGGGACAGTCGGCGTTAAGGGGTTAACTAGGTAGAGTAGGGTTGTCATCAGGCCTGTAAACTTAGCCAGGTCAGACCCAAGCCAGTCCAGGTCCGGTCCGATGTTACAGAAATCAAATTAGCCGGCGGATAAAAGCCAGATAAAAACAATGATGTCGTTGCTATAGCACAGTGTGCGCATTAACCTTTGAATAAATTAATGGTGTAGAAAGCAATAAACAAAAAAGGTGACAAAACTATGGAAAAAAATGTTTAATTAATGTTTAGTATGCTTAGTTTTATTGTTAATTAGTCATGTCTTGCATATTTTGAGATTAGCCAGAACTGTAGTTTATACACTTCTCTAGTGGTCTTATAAAAAATAAAGCTGTTAATGTTTAGGGTGAGGCTATTTGCACCCCTGGTGCAATTAGAAGTGTATGCTATTCATACCCCATTGTACAGAGCAATGTTTTCTATTAATACCCCATCTGGTACAAATATCAATGTATGCTATTCGTACCCTGGTGCAATTAGAAGTGAATGCTATTTGCACCCCTGTGTATTTACCCTGGCATATTGATCACACAATGTAATAAAACAAAGAACTAGTGGGAAAATGTGGAAATCTCAACATTTTTCCTTATGACATCATAATACTGCGCTAATGTTCTAATCACATATTTGTGACTGTTCTCCCAGGGGCCTAGTATCAGCTCATCAAATATTTGTGACAGTACTCCTCAACAGGTTAAAGAAGCATTGTAAAATGCACAGATGTAATATCTCACACTTCTGGTGCTTATCAAAGTGCATGGGTTTATTTACCAGCTGTACAGTAATTTAGTTTAACAGTTTAAGAGCTGTATCGCCATGTATCGGCTACTATTAGGCTAATGTGTGTTCATGTGCTAGCTTGATCAAAGGCAGGCTAGTTCCAAGGGTTGTTTTCTGTAGAGTAGCCAGCTACATAAATTTTCCCCATAACAAGTCATATAACAATCACAATATTGAAGCTTGTTATTGTTGACATTACCTTTTCACAAGTTACAACATGCTGAACTCATAAGTTGCTCGGCTTCCAACCCGGGGCGTCGTACCTATTTTTTTAAGGGGGCAACACACAGAAACATGTGCCCACGAATACAGATATTTAAAGGAAAATCCACTTTGCTCAAAAATTGGAGGGGGGAGGTGTCCCCTCAGTTTTATTGGGCATGACGCCTCTGCCTCCACCCATAGATGGTGCACATTACAATATAAACGAACCCCAGACTCCCGGTCCATAGATCACTGCTCTAACCACTCACCTACCGGGCATTTTTAAACAAAGTTGCTAGGTAACCATACTTTATACAAAAATCGGTACAAACTAACAAACTAACAGTTGTATGTTTTCACTGAAGACAGAAAGCACAACTGTAGTATCCATTTTCCACTAGAAATTAAATTGTTATAAACTTTAGAGAGATAACTTTCTTAATATGCCAGTTTCTGCTGTCAAGGAAGATGAATGTCGGCCATGATTTCGGTGCATGCGAGCAATGTGTTTTTGTTGTTATGTTATAGGGTGTGAATAGTTCAGCTGTGTGGCCTCGGCTATTCGTACCGGGGGAGCAAATAGACACACCGTAATTTTTACCATTTGAAAAACAGACTAATGGGTTTATTCAGTGAACCGTTTTTGTGTTGATTTGGACAAATAACATCCATCAATGGAACAATGGCAGAATTTAGTCCACAGCTGTCCATATGGTCTACAATGAACCAACGTGCTAGACTTAGGCATTATTTGAATCCATAGAATACTGTATCACAAATGACATCTTTTTTTAATTGCCTCAATCAAAACAAATTACGTCCATATGCATGAGACCAGTGCTTGAAGGAAAAATAGATGCCAGTACTCCCCTTATTTCCTTGCATCCCAAAATATATAGCTAGTCACAATAGCTAAAATCTAAGATCCAGTCAGACAACACATATCTAATACATTAATGGCAAATAACATTACTATTCATAATAGGTCTATTCATGATATTTAGCTGACAGACTGTACCTAACAAGTGGTTTGATTGACCTTCGCTTAAGGAATTATTCGTTACTGCTTTCATTTTATTAGAGATCACTGTTGGAGTTCAGAAGCATACACATTAATTATTTAATTATATTCACAGAACAATGATCATTGTGTGAGATGCATTCAAACTGCAAACAAAACGATTGTATGTGCTGATAGGGACCAGAAGCATGATGAAATTGATTAGCCAAGAAACAATATTGTAATGATTGCATTATTGAGGAGCAAACAGTCATGATTCAACACGTTGGCAACACTATGAATAGAGCTGCATTTACATGAAAATTCCAACAACGGTTTTCATACTGTAGGCTATATGAAAAAATATGTCACGGATGATATGAAAAAAATCGCCCAGAATTTACCTATGGACATATATTTTTTTGTTATTTGAATCCATTGCTAGCGATGGGCAGACTGAACAACTTGAAAAGCTCAAAGGCTTAAGGTACCTGTATTTGTAAACTAGTAAATATTTAAAGAGGATGTGCCGGTGTAGAATATGGCAGAAGGAACGCACCAGACGGAGCCTCTGAAAGAGGAAGGACACCGACAACCGCCCATCTGACACTCAACGCTTGTTAAGTATAGTGAAAGGAATGTGGAGTCACATTTTAGGAGGGGGAGAGGGTAGAGGACTGACTATTCCATGCCAGACTGCAGTTGTGAGATTTCTTGGTTGCCGTTTTTTGTATCTTCCGTGAATTATAATAAAGCACGGTTGTAAACTCATCCCTGTTGTCTGTGCGTCTGAGAGATCTACTTGCTTGCGGCAATTCTTGGCTGTGACAATTGTGCTATTGGGGAGAAAACATTCATGATTCAACACGTTGACAATGCTATGAATAGAGCTGCATTTACATGACAATGCCTCTCAACTCCCCCACCAAATCTGATCAACCCCCCCTTAAGTTGTGATCACGTCACCAGCCTTTCCCATGAAAAAGGTTGACCCATTCACAAAATTGTATCTCTGGGCGGTTCGTCTTTAGGGACTGAGAGTACCAACCGTAAATCTCAGAATTTCTCCCAAATTACGTTCTCAGGAAATTATTTTGAAAACCTAAATTATGTTATATGACAACATTATTAGGGTGTTTTTGCGTTTGAACTGCACGTTTTGTTATTAGGCTATATTTGTACTTCAATTACGTTGCTCCGGTACATTTCGTTTAGCGGATTTATGCGAGAACATTCCATACATTCCATAGCGTTCAAAATTATATTGCAACCATAGAAATGGAATATATATAGAAGTGACATACCAATGCAAATAGCTTTAGCTGAATGGTCAAAGCGGCAGCCATTTTTACGTGTACCATTCCAGTGCAAACGGCCTACTTCCGCATCTAACCGATTTGCGGCAAGTCGCGGACTCACTATTTAGTTTTGCACTAGCAACAGAGTAGCTGCGCTAACATATATCCATGGCCTGACAGTATGTGGCGGTGTATGTACCTTTCAGATGGTTGCGATCTGCCATTTATGAAAGAAGAAGATCGACGTAGCCTGTCTTGTTGTGAAGAGGAATTTGCTAGTACTACGGTCGTGTCTAACGTTGCATGCCTACACTCTGAGGCTGTTTCTCAAAACCAAGAATGCAAAGAACAGACTTGTGTTCTTGGGGAGAATGCTCTTGCTAGTTGTTCTTGGAAGAATGAACTCACATGGTGACGAGCACACAATGCTGCTGACTGTTTGAGACGATGTGTTCTTGCTGGTATTGCGCAATAATACCACCTCACGTCTGCAGTACACAAAAAACGACAATTGACAGCCAGGCTTATTCAGAATGGCCATATGCTATTTTAGCGTTTGTCTCTGATGATGTTCGTACATTATCTTATAAAGTTGACTAAATCAGCACCTAACTTCAATAATAAATTTTATTTATGCATGTAAAACATATGCATGTAAAAACGACCAAAATACTATTTCACAACACTGCTTGCAAACAAGTAAATTCCTCTGGAACATTATGCCAGATATTTTATTACATGACTTCATGTACAAACATTTCCCGCCAGTGTGGCAGATTGCCTTCTGAGATCTACTTGCCAACCTGAAAATCTAATTGTGCCACTAAGAATTAGGTCAACACTGTCACTGATGTGAGACTGATTGGCCATGGTTATAAAGCGCTTCTGTCGTAACCATGACAGAGTTGCTCATGTTAATCATGGCTACTTTGGCGCTGTCATTTTTAAGAAAGTGTATACATCTTAAAAACATTTGAGACAAAAACATGTAACCACAAGATATAGGTACAAACAGGAACAAAATCTATGACAAGCAGATTGGAAGTTTTCCAGACATCAATGATTTTAGAAGTAATCTAATAAATCATCACCTAGTTAGATGTCTGTACAGCTAAACTTTTTTAAACTACAATTAACTTTGTACACTAAATTGATGATAACGTAATGCGATGCACTTACAGTCTCAAACCACGCATCTTCCCATTCACGATAGAAAAACCTCATAAATCCATTTGAGCTTGACTTTTTGTAAAATATGAATAATGTAATGACAAGCAAGTATCTGTAACGATTCCCTGTATAGGAATCATACATGTTTAAGTTGCTCCACTGTTAGTATTGTTTAGACTTCTTCCCCATGTCCTGTTCATTTATGTTCCCGCTGTAGTTCAGGTCACATGTTTTCCATTTTCCTATCAATATTTGTAATTACTTTCGCAGCTGCCTGCACTCAGTAATTATTCTATTTATTTTTGTTTGTGAGTGCAGGCAACTAGTAAGGTATGTGTGTTTGAACTTGGTATTAACATATGTTTTGCCTATTGAGGCTTCTTTCTTTTGAAAAGCGTTTTCTTCATTAAACCACTGTTTCTTTTCAAGTTCTCTCCTTGCATTTGTCTCCATTCACTCCCGCATTACACGGATGTGGTTAAAGAATGAGTTACCAGTCAAAAGGGAGACAGCGAGCAGAGAGGTGCCACCGACTGGCATGGGAAACCTGAGCTGAACGCATATTTTGAGGAAGTGGCATACGTATTCCGTGCCACTTTCGAGAGTATACACAAGTTTAAGGACTAAACCCGCTATTCTCACAAAAATGGGATAGCAAAAGAGGTGTATAGTGACTTTGACTCTCCCTACCGGGTGTGTGGCAGTTCAGACGGGGTCGCTGACTGGAGCGACTGGCACAGGAGGAAGACACACTCTCCAGCGCAGGCCTGGGCCAGCCACTCCCCCCACACATCAAGGAGGAAATCTGGGAAAAGTTGTCCTAATTTTCCAAACTACGCTTTTCTCTTTTCGGGGAGCTATAGTGTGTGGACTAAATCCGTGTGGAGGGAGGACGGATAAGAGGAGAAACAGTGTGGCGAAGTTAAGAGCATTGAGAGAGAAAGGGACCACTTTAATTGGACACATAAGGTCCATCTGAAAGAAAAAAAATAAGCTTGCAATATGCCATTCAGGAACATGTTCCAAATTTGAGTGAAATATTAATGTTATTAAAAAAATATTGTCTTCAAGATATATTTTTACACTTCATGCAATCCAAATAACTGTCACAAATGACTGCACACTGTCATTGATGCTGAAGGGGGCAATACATCGTATTGAGAACTGAAGGTAGGCAGACATTTGAACAGAGGTAGTTTCATTATTTTTTTTGTTGCAATGTTTTGTTTTATGATTGTGAAATTTTGTTATGACCTACAGTTGAACATGAATCCCATGAGAAATAGAAACAAATAGTTTTTCCTGCTCACTCATCTTTTCTTTAAAAATAGTACATCTATTACCAATTCTGCAGCAGTATGCAAACCTTTGAGCACAACTGAATGTATACATCAAGGTAATTGATGCAATCCTAGTCAGCATTAGACTACAATGAGAAATGATTAAAGCCTTGCTTACTTAAATCCCATATACATGAACTGCAGCCAGAGCCAGGACAGAATCAGCATGAATATCATGTTGGGAAAGGCAAAACCAAACCACGATGCAAAGTTGATCACACCACCATTGCTTGGAAAGATCCTATAGTTTGTGGAGAAGGGAAAAAAATGCCATCATCAATTGTGCACAAGATCCATTCAAAGTACAATTTTGTCTTTTAAAGCACATCTTCAAATTGTATAACTGTAGATTGGTCTGCCACATTGTGGACCCAAGAAGGAATGATAGTAAACTGCCTTAGCTGACTTTTCAGCTCTAGGATTCCATTTAACTGCTAGACATTTTTGTCTTCAGACTGTGCCTGTGCATGTAAATGTGGATGTTTTGTTACTTACTCATCCATTTGTCCCTTGAGGATAAGGTTTGGTGTGGTGCCAGTTAGTGTGGCTGTGCCTCCGATGCTAGCAGAGTAACACACACTCAGACTCATCCCTTTAGTCAGGAGTTGGTATTTTAACTCCCGCTCTTTTCTTTTCCTCTCTAGGGGTAAGTCAGCATCTCTCTCCTCATCATCACCTGGAAGGAGTGTAGGCAGGGGTTAAGATAGGATAGGGTAAAGCGCAGAAACATATGCAAATGCAATTCCTATGTATATACTCTGTATATGCCCACCTGATAAATTATTTAAAGGTAAATGTGTCACGCTTACACACACAGGTTGGAGGCAATAGCAGGTGAAGACGTGTATTTATTGTTTCCAAACACAAAGCGGTCAAACTTAAACAGCTCATAGAGACAAAAGGAGCAATAATCGACAACCACACTTCTTCTTCTTCTTCTTCTTTGGGGTTTTATGGCGAATCGCACCCACCAAAGGCGCATACACCGCCACCAACAGCACCGGAGAGCGAGGCCGGACACGGCCCACCCACGTCAACACCACCCCAACACCCCACGATCCCAGAAATTAACCCCACCCCACTACCTACCCTCCCCCGTCCCCTTCATCATCTCGTGCACCATTTCCCCCGTGACATCAGTGACACCCATAAAATCCTTAGCTGCTCCCACCACAACATCAATCCTCGCATTCCGTCCCTTAACCTGGCTACATACATTTATCACACTACACAAGAAAGCCAAAAACCCCACTCTTCCCACCACCAACGAATCCTTGCCCACCACACACTGAGCTTACACTTCTCCGACAACACCATACTACGACCACACACACCACCCTCCACCACTGGGCCTACACCCCTCTCCCGCTCCACCTGCACACCAACCCCCATTCCCCCCACTCTCCGCACCGCTTCCGCGTACGTGACCCCTTCTACCTTTTTGACCCACTGTGCCTCCACCGCCTTCTGCTGAACCACACACCCCCCAAACGCTGCACTATGCCCCCCACCACAATTACAACACCTCACCACGGCCCCTACCCCACACTTACCATACTCATGTGCACCGCCACACCTACCACACCTACCCTGCCCCCTGCACACCGCCGCCACATGCCCCATACGCTGGCAGTTAAAACACCGCAGCGGCGGTGGCACATACT
>JACXGM010018091.1:0-19289 GCA_016801145.1 Umbra pygmaea | reverse complement strand
AACCACACACACACACACAACCACACACACACGTAACCACACACACACAACCATACACACGTAACCACACACACACAACCACACACACACAAAACCACACAACCACACACGTAGCCACACACACATAACCACACACACGTAACCACACACACGTAACCAAACAAACATAACTACACACACGTAACCACACAAACGTAACCACACACACACACAACCACACACACGTAACCACACACAACCACCCACAGGTAACCACACAACCACACACACTTAACCACACACACACACAACCACACACACGAAACCACACACATGTAACCACACACATGTAACCACACACGTAACCACACACACACAACCACACAAACAAATCCACACACATGTAACAATTTATAATGCACAATAGAGTTTTAAAACATTTTATAGGTTTAAAAGAACTGAAAATGTCATTTTTCTGAATTTGTAGCATTAGGAGGTAATATAGTTATAGGCATATGGTAAACAATGTAGTGACTTTGGCTGACATAAGCCAGCATTTTCTGATTCGCATTAGTTACACGTTAGTTAGCATTAGCCGACGTTACATAAGCCAGAATTATTTGACTTTTACTAGCGTTAGCTTGTGTTTTATTGCGCAGCTTTGCGTTTCCCTAGAATCACTAAACTACACCGCATTCCAAGGTATTATGCAAATTACAGTTTTTTACAATCACTTTGCTATTATTTTCAGAACCATGATGTCATTTTTCACAACTCTAGACACAAAACTCACAATGGTCTGCTGTGATGTCATTGCAGGCGTCATCCATAGCCTGGAGAAGAGTGACTTGTTCATGAGGGTGCCTATCATGAACCTTCCATCTCCAGCTGGAGAAAAACTCCTCAATCGGGTTAAGGAAGGGAGAGTATGGGGGTAAATACAGGGTGGTAAATTGTGCATGGGCCTGAAACCATGCTTGCACCACATGAGCATGATGGAACCTGACATTGTCCCACACAATGACGTTGGTCACACCTTAAGCTCTACAAACCTGATCGAGCTCATCAAGAAAGGTGACAAGGAGAGCTGCATTATATGGTCCAATATGAGGTCTGCGTCCCACCACACCATCGTCTGATATAGCCGCACACATGGTAATGTTGGTCCCACGTTGTCTAGGTACTTGGATGGTTGCCCGCTGGCCAATTAAATTCCGACCTCTCCTCCTTGTCTTGGCCAGATTAAAACCTGCTTCATCCAAATATATGAATTTTTGATGGTTGTCATCAGCATCCAGCTCCATCACCCTCTAAAAATACATTTTGGAAAGAGATTTAGAGATTACTGTACAATGTAGAATTTTGTGAATGTTTTTACAACAGCCGTCTTGAAACTGAACTTACCTGAACATACTCAGTCCTCATTTGCTTCACTCTGTCTGCATTTCTTTCAAAAGGCATGCGATATAGTTGTTTTATAGATACCTGGTGCCTTTTCAGTATGCGTGCAATAGTCGGCAAACTTATGGATCCCACATTGTTGAACATGTCTTCATTGTCCAAGATGTGCTGGCGAATTTCTGTAAGGCGAATATCATTTCTGGCCCGAACCAAATCAACCACAGCCTGCTCTTGTTGGTCAGTTAGAATTTTGCCTCTGCCTCCACTATTTGGCCTGGTCACAATTCTACAGGGAACATTAGAGTAAGAAGACACTTGGTCACATCACCTATTCTGTGATACACATTGGTATGCAGTCATTTGACAATTGAGAGAAGCATAAAGTTTAATGCATGCTGATAACTTACCGGTTTTCATTGCGGAAAGTTCTGATTATTGAGGCCACTGTTGACCTTCTGAGGTTTGGTTGTATCATTGTAGCCGCCCCAGCCATTGTCATGCCATGATTTATGACATGGTCTACAACTATTGCCCGAATTTCATTGGACACTCTATGCTGTTGCTGCCGCTGTCTTGGTCCGTGGCCTTGTCCTCTACCACGTTCCCCCACACCTCTCAAACGAGGCCCACGACCACCTCTCAAAAGGGGTGCCTGTCCCCTGCCATTCCTTTGACCAACACGTCTTCCTCGTCTTCCTCCCACAACTGCTTGACCTCCATTGTGACCTGGATCACCTGCTGGCTCCATGTTACGTATCACTATGCGCTTGCAATTGGATCCCAATCAACTCTTTATATACTCATTCCACAATGTGCACTCAATCATCAGTAACGAGTTGGCAGAATTGGACAAGCAATTACAAGGGCCTGCATCTATACAGTGCAGTACTGTCAATACTGTAAATAGTCTGAAAAGGTGGTACAGTATTTTAGGACTATAGACACAGTGTCTGGTTACTGTAAGCATTCCAGTATGATACTGTAAAACATTAGGCTACATCCATGGATATTGTACTCTAATTGGTTCATGTTACTGTAAGCTCTACAGTATGATACTGTAAAACATTAGGCTACATCCTTGGATATTGTAGTCTAATTGGTTCATGCTCCATGCTAACTGGTGACAATGAACCTCATTATCTTGAAACTTTCATTATTTACTGTCAACATGGAAGATTGTTTGTCTGTTTCCATACAACTATGCATTAAGAGTACTGCAACAGTTTACTTATCATTTTGAGCAGTTATATGAGTAGATAGTTATATCATCGTAAGGAAATAAATAGAGACTTATTTTAAATGTAATGTGTGACTTACCTTTTGAAATAGTAGTACATTGATGTTAAGTTGTATCATATTGAACAGGTGATTTTTGTTGAATGAACAGATGATCTAAGTTGTATGTGTATTGTATCCAAGCAATTGAGTAAAGGGTTAGAGTTATGAAAAATGTGCATTTTGATCATTGGTTGTGAGTTTTGTGTCTAGAGTTGTGAAAAATGATATCAAGGTTCTGAAAATAGTAGCAAAGTGATTGTAAAAAACTGTATATACTCATTCCCCAACGTGCACTCAATCATCAGTAACGAGTTGGCAGAATTGGACAAGAAATTACAAGGGCCTGCATCTATACAGTGCAGTACTGTCAATACTGTAAATAGTCTGAAAAGGTGGTACAATATTTTAGGACTATAGACACAGTGTCTGATTACGGTAAGCATTACAGTATGATACTGTAAAACATTAGGCTACATCCATGGATATTGTAGTCTAATTGGTTCATGCTCCACGCTAATTGGTGACAATGAACCTCATTATCTTGAAACTTTTATGATTTACTGTCAACATGGAAGATTGTTTGTCTGTTTCCATACAACTATGTATTAAGAGTACTGCAACAGTTACCTATCATTTTGAGCAGTTGTATCAGTGGATAGTTATATCATCGTAAGGAAATGAATAGAGACTCATTTGAAATGTAATGTGTGACTTACCTTTTGAAATAGTAGTACATTGATGTTAAGTTGTATCATATTGAACAGGTGATTTTTTTTAATGAACAGATGATCTAAGTTGTATGTGTATTGTATCCAATCAATTGAGTGAAGGGTTAGAGTTTTGAAAAATTAGCATTTTGATCATTAGTTGTGAGTTTTGTGTCTAGAGTTGTAAAAAATGACATCAAGGTTCTGAAAATAGTAGCAAAGTGATTGTAAAAAACTGTATATTTTACACTGATTTTACAATCATTTGTTATTAAATTAAAAACTCAAAATGCACTGTTCCAAATTATTATGCACAACAGAGGTTCAAAACATCTTATAGGTTGTAAAGAACTGAAAAAGGTCATCTGTTGAATTTGCAGCATTAGGAAGTCATATTTACTGAAATCAAAAGCTATTTCAATCAAACGCAACTTAACAGGGCAAGTTACATGTTAACATATGACCCCTTACTTGATATCACCTTCACAATTCTTGCATCCATTGAACTTGTGATTTTATGGAGTTTCTGCTTGAATTTCTTTGCAAGATGTCAGTATAGCCTCCCAGAGCTGCTGTTTTGATGTGAACTGCCTCCCACCCTAATAGATCTTTTGCTTGTGGATGCTCCAAAGGTTCTCAATAGGGTTGAGGTCAGGGGAGGATGGGGGCAACACCATGAGTTTCTCTCCTTTTATGCCTATAGCAGCCAATGACACATAGGTATTCTTAGCAGCAAATGAATTTTTTTTATCCAATTAATTTGTCTGGCAGTAACCTTCCTTATTATTCCTCATCTACATGAACTTATCTGTGCTCTGAATCAGCCACAAATCTCTTCACAGTATAACGATCATGCTTAGGTTTTCGTGAAATATCTAATGTTTCCATACCATGTTCAAGGCACTTCACTATTTGACGCATTTCAGCAGCAGAGAGATCCTTTTTCTTTCCCATATTGCTTGAAACATGTGGCCTGCTTAATAATGTGGAACATTCTTCTTAAGTACCATAGTTTTCCTTTAATTGGGCTCACCTGTCAAACTATTTATCACAGGTGCCTGAGATTGATTTCAGTGATCCAAAGAGCCCAGAGACAAAATAACATGAGATTGATTGACAAACTAAATATTTAATGTTTATGACACTTAATTCCAATGTGCATAATAATTTGGAAGGCAGTATAAAGCCTTGATGAAACCACTGTAAGAATTTAAAAGCTATTGATAATTAAAAGCAATGCAATGCAGCTGTGAGAAGCAAGCTGGAACTGGGCGCTTTCATATCGTTTGGAAAATAAATTAGTTGTTTTACATCATACTAGCATCATATCAACCCACCTTTATCAGTAATATTTTCTTAATCATACATCCTTATATAGTATAATGGATATACAGTGCCTTGCGAAAGTATTCGGCCCCCTTGAACTTTTTAACCTTTTGCCACATTTCAGGCTTCAAACATAAAGATATGAAACTGTAATTTTTTGTGAAGAATCAACAACAAGTGGGACACAATCATGATGTGGAATGAAATTTATTGGATATTTCATTTAAGTTAATACTTTGTAGCGCCACCTTTTGCTGCGATTACAGCTGTAAGTCACTTGGGGTATGTCTCTATCAGTTTTGCACATCGAGAGATTGAAATTTTTGCCCATTCCTCCTTGCAAAACAACTCGAGCTCAGTGAGGTTGGATGGAGAGCGTTTGTGAACAGCAGTTTTCAGTTCTTTCCATAGATTCTTGATGGATTCAGGTCTGGACTTTGACTTGGCCATTCTAACAGCTGGATATGTTTATTTGTGAACCATTTCAT
This sequence comes from Umbra pygmaea, assembly GCA_016801145.1. Lineage (NCBI taxonomy): Eukaryota > Metazoa > Chordata > Actinopteri > Esociformes > Umbridae > Umbra > Umbra pygmaea. Next base: position 14,110 of record JACXGM010018091.1, on the reverse strand, counting down.
TGTAGATTTTGCTTTATGTTTTGGATCATTGTCTTGTTGGAAGACAAATCTCTGTCCCAGTCTCAGGTGTTCCAACAGGTTTTCTTCCAGAATGGTCCTGTATTTGGCTCCATCCATCTTCCCATCAATTTTAGCCATCTTACCTGTCCCTGCTGAAGAGAAGCAGGCCCAAACCATGATGCTGCCACCACCATGTTTGACAGTGGGGATGGTCTGTTCAGGGTGATGAGCTGTGTTGCTTTTACGCCAAACATAACGTTTTGCATTGTTGCCAAAAAGTTCGATTTTGGTTTCATCTGACCAGAGCACCTTCTTCCACATACTTGGTGTGTCTCCCAGGTGGCTTGTGTTTAAACAACACTTTTTATGGATATCTTTCAGAAATGGCTTTCTTCTGCCACTCTTCCATAAAGGCCAGATTTGTGCAGTATACGACTGATTGTTGTCCTATGGACAGACTCGCCCACCTCAGCTGTAGATCTCTGCAGTTCATCCAGAGTGATCATGGGCCTCTTGGCTGCATCTCTGATCAGTCTTCTCCTTGTATGAGCTGAAAGTTTAGAGGGACGGCCGGGTCTTGGTAGATTTTCAGTGGTCTGAAACTCCTTCCATTTCAATATTATGGCTTGCACAGTGCTCCTTGGGATGTTTAAAGCTTGGGAAATCTTTCTGTATCCAAATCCGGCTTTAAACTTCTCCACAACAGTATTTCGGACCTGCCTGATGTGTTCCTTGTTCTTCATGATGCTCTCTGTTCTTTCAACGGACCTCTGAGACTATCACAGAGCAGGTGCATTCATACAGAGACTTGATTACACACAGGTGGATTCTATTTATCATCATTAGTCATTTAGGTTAACATTGGATCATTTAGAGATCCTTACTGAACTTCTGGAGAGAGTTTGCTGCACAGAAAGTAAATGGGGCTGAATAATTTTGCTCGCCCAATTTGTCAGTTTTTTATTTGTTAAAAAAGTTTGAAATATCCAATAAATTTTGTTCCATTTCATGATTGTGTCCCACTTGTTATTGCTTCTTCACAAAAAATAACAGTTTTCTATCTTTATCTTTGAAGCCTGAAATGTGGCAAAAGGTCGAAATGTTCAATGGGGCTGAATACTTTCGCAAGGCACTGTAGGGATGGTACAGTCGTATGCAAAAATGTAGGCACCCCGATATTTTCCATGATTTTCATTCATAAATAATTGGGTGTTTCGATCAGAAATTTCATTTTGATCTATGAAATAACTGAAGGACACAGTAATATTTACGTAGTGAATTGAGGTTCATTGGATTAACAGAAAATGTGCAATTTGCATCAAAATGAAATTAGACAGGTGCATGAATTTGGGCACCCTTGTCTTTTAGTTGATTTGAATACCTGTAACTACCAAGCACTGATTAATTGGAACACACAATTGGTTTGGTGAGCTCATTAAAGGACAATTGCTGTGCAAAATGAACCTATGGTTAATAACACATTGGAACCGAGACGACCGTTCTCTGGGATATGTTTTAATGCTAATCGAATGTGCCCAGTTTTAGTGTGAACTGATAATTACCTTATAATGCTAGTTGTGAGGGCATGGATGAAGTAAAAATAAATTGCTATTTAATACCACTAACAAGGCTCAAACTAGCACCACACTTCCACGGTAGCATAATGAGGGTCCCTACATGTGGTAATGGTCAAAACAAATCAACTTTTGATTCATGAAACGTTTCGAAACCTTTACTCGACAGTGACGTCTGCTTCATTTGATTCAAGACGTCATGAAAAGTTTTGAAACCTTTACTCGACAGTGACACCTGCTGGCAACTTTAATTATGGCACACAACAGTCCTAATTCCGCCATGATCAGACAGACGCCTCTGTGGTCGGACTGAACGGGTCACGTCCTTAATCACAAACTGCATACTTTAGAAAAAGGGGTTGATAATTGTAATTTGTTAACACTGTGGGTTATTGAATGAAATAGAAATGTTTGAGACAATAAACACTTTCCTAACATAATGTCATAAAAAACATCTTGATTTGGAGTGTTTCCAAAACATCAAACTTATGTGAACTTCGCTGATCTGATGAGAGTGGGAATAAAAATGTATAAAATGACCGGAAATGTTTTTGAGACACGTCTCGATACCTTGTTCTGATTCAGTGATGTGTCGAAAACATCGAGACAGTGTGTACAGGCAGTTTATTAAAAAATAGTTTAAAAGACAGTACCGTTTGTCTATACAGCCAGGCACCATCTTCAGAAAAAAGACTTGACCAGTCGAACCACAAATGCTATGTGAGCTGAACTGTAAGCAAATTGTTTTTGATTTTAGTTTGCACCGCCAGCTATAAGTTTAGCTCATTGATCTGCATGAATGACCTCTTGCCAAAGGAGATTGCCAAGTCACAGTTCAGCTCACGTAGCGCGGCATTTGTGGTTCGACTGGTCGAGTCTGTTTTCCAAAGGTGGTCTTCATGTGGTCTCCTGGTCTTACTGTGGTTCCCTGGTGCAAATGTGGTTTCCTGGTCCTAATGTGGTTCCCTGGTCTTAATGTGGTTCCCTGGACTTACTATGGTGCTCTGGTCTTACTGTAAATCCATGGTCCTAATGTGGTTTCCTGGTCTTAATGTGGTTCCCTGGTCCTAATGTGGTTCTCTAGTCCTAATGTGGTTTCCTGATCATAATGTGGTTCCCTGGTCCTAATGTGGATCCCTTGTCCTAATGTGGTCCCTGGTTCTAATTTGGTTCCCTGGTCTTACTCTGGTTCCCTGGCTGTAATGTGTAAGGCGTATGCCGCTCTCTACGCAATAATTGGGATTTATAAAAAGCAAACTTGACAGGAAAATGTGCGGTCCTTCACGGAAACTCTGACCCATGCGTACACACTAAAACGGGTGAAATGAGAAATGGCGACACCACCGGCAGATGTGTGAAACACGTGAAGCTGTCTGAAACTGCACACCGTTGTTCTGCATACCATTCTTACAACAGGCTATGGTGGAATACGAATTAAATAAAACAAGATTGTAGCCAACTTAAATGCAAACAAAGACATATTTGCAAAAAGAACACTCAAACATGTTCTGTAATTATATTGCCATGTTATGTAATTCATCCTTATAAATAATACGGTAAACAAAATAATGTTTAAAACATATCCTTGTCGATCCGTCCGTCTGGCGGAACAGACATACATTAGATTAGATAGATGTCTTCATTGACCAACTGGGGAAAGTTGTGTTCATACATGTCATCAACTACGGAATCATGGTGTTCATGTAGGCTATATGCCGTTAGTCCGTTTCATTTCCATACCGACATCTGTACCTGATCAGATACAATCACCTGGATGGTCATAAAAAGCCATGATGCCAACCCAATGCGTAATGACGCACAATGGCTGATCTTGCGCTGTTAGAAGTAGTGGCAAATGGAAGGATTCTGATTTTCACAGCCAACCCTTAGCCAGGTGATGCCAGACGTGTTAATAGGTGTAATTGGTGTGTCGCATGATTACATAAAGTTTCCTTACTATGCGGGTGAAGAGGCAAAAAATATGTCCGGTTTCCCATATGTAATCGGTGCTATTAACTGCACTCATGTTGCCATAATAAGGGCACCAAATGAGAATAAAAATGCTTTCATTAATCGAAAACATTTTCATTCCATCAATGTCCAATTAATTTGTGATGCAGACATGTTGCTGTAATGTAACTAATTTCACCCCACCCGTGGCAGACACACTTTCGCGATGAAGCGCCAGACGCTTTGACATTGACTGATATCTGACCACTTTTTATTTGGGCCAAGGTCCAACTTTCTTACAGCGTCTGCAATCTTTTGCCACCTTTTCGGCATTGGTAATAGGCACACTTTGCCCTTCAAACAATATTTTCCTCCTATTTTCCACCTTGCCAACAATATTTTCTACTTCACATTGAGTGAAGTTTCTTTTCTAGGTTTTCCTTTCTCTGTTTGCCATGATCTCTCAATCAATTAATATTAATTTCGGGGCATTTCACTGACTATTTATGGGCAATTATAGGCGTGACATGTAGCCGCAAAAGCTGCGCCAAATTTAGATTTGATTGTGATTTATAAAGGGAAAACGGCGTAGGACGTGCGTCCGCACAGTTTTATAAATCTGAATATTTCTTTGCGTACGCACGTCCTATATTTTTTCCTAAAGTTTTATAAATGAGGCCCCTTGTCTTAATGTGGGTCTTTGTCCTAATGTGTATCCCTGGTCTTCCTCTGGTTCCCTGGTCCTAATGTGGTTCCCTGGGCCTAATGTGGTTCCCTGGTCTTAATGTGGTTCCCTGGTCCTAATGTGGTTCCCTGGTCCTAATGTGGTTCACTGGTCCTAATATGGTTCTGGTCCCAATGTGGTTCACTGGTCCTAATGTGGTTTTCTGGTTCTAATGAGGTTCCCTGGTCTTAATGTGGTTCACTGGTCTTAATGTTGTTCACTGGTCCTAATGTGGTTACTGGTCCTAATGTGGTTCTCTGGTTCTAATGAGGTTCCCTGGTCTTAATGTGGTTCACTGGTCTTAATGTTGTTCACTGGTCCTAATGTGGTTCACTGGTCCTAATGTGGTTCACTGGTCCTAATGTGGTTCCCCGGTCTCACAGGATGACATGGATGTCTGATACACTATTCTATATAGGACAATCATGAATATGATGCATACATTTTTTTTATAGAGACCCGGGGTAAACTCCAAACAACATAAGGATCATATTAAGCTAACTAAGTAACACACATTATTGTTAATGCTAAATGTGATTTTTGATCCCCGTATAATCGTGGCCATCATCATTCTGTGGCAGATATCATTTTAAGAGGACTCTCATGTGTCAGTGATGAAGGGTTTGCATCACTGGTACAAGCACACTATCGGATAACCTTTACACATTACACCTAGGTCATCATCACTATCCACAGAATGTGTTTGGGAAGGAGATGAAACTTTATCTACAACGAGGCTCTGCCAATTTAAAGAGCTAAACACACTAGAGCTTTCTACAGGCCTTATCAGATGATGATCACTGAAACACATGGCAGTGTCGGTCTATCTCGTTGGGGGAAGTCATTTGTACATCATCCTTGGGACTGAAACGTCCATGTTTCTTATCCTCCCACCTCCAAGGTGGAAGATCTGTTGTTGTGTAGGTGAGATAAACACTAAACCCTATTCGACCTATTATTGTAGAATATTGTTTGTTTTAATGTAAAGTTGTATTGCAGTCATGTGAACAAAGCCACTTGTATTGAATAGTGTTTTAAAGTGCTTCTGGATGCTGGATGCTAAGTTGCTTTCAGGGGAAGTCCGACTGCAGAATATCCCTCTTGTAAATGTGTAACCACTGCGATAAAAAGGCTTTCACTGTGTGTCCTTTAGAGAAATGTATGCTTTTAAGAGAAAGAACTTCTTCCATGGGTAATACCAAGAAAGACAGTGTCCATTTTCCAGAGTTTACACAGTAAATGCCTTAGAATGCCATTTTATAGATGATACTCTGACGTCCCGTTCACGTGAAGGCAGCACGGCGCTGCGCCACAGGAAGCTGACTGAAACACTGAAGAGTTACGATACATACACTGTCTCGTTCAGTCGCTGTGGTGTAAACTGGAAGGTTTTAATTTTGCAGACCACAGTTTTTTGTAGTTCAGGGGTTGACATTAACTTTATTGGCCCTGGTGTTTTACTTGTCCAGTAGCAAAAACTCATTCTCCACAGCAGAAGTTTCAAGTATTGTGATTAACATTCAGGTCTGTATTACCGCGAAACAAGCAATACATATGTCCCCCTGTGTCACTTAGAAACCAGGGAATTTAGGATAAAACTGTACATTTTCATTTGTATTCAGGGAGGCCAGGGAATTTAGGCCATCTAAAAAAATAGCTCAATAGCTCTTAAATGCACCAATTCAATTCAATGTGAAGTGCCATCACATTTACAACATGGATAAAACAAAGATTTTGGTCAAAATTCTACCATTCACTCAGATAACTTAGCCAATATGTTAAACAAAGGTTTCTCAAATAATTTACAGTGTGTATTCCAAGTTAGAAAAAACATGGTATACTGCTACATTTTTGTTCACTTTTGTAATCGAGGCATATACGTCTAAGATGTGACACAAGTCTTTTTTTTTTCTTTTTTTATTTACCCCCAGTCCGACGCCCCTGAGCATGAGCATCAGCCACACGTTCAAACAGAGTAAAAAACAGATCTGGATCCCTTTCACTGAATTTAGGCAACAATTGAAGATTAACTGCTACATCAAATGGTAGAGGATAGCCCAGAGAGGAACGACCATATGAGAACGCTGAATAGTCCTCCTGAAATGACTCACCTCGATGCTTACCATCTCTAACCAGGTCTAAACGCTGGTGTTGTAATTGTAGTTTAGCCTGTTCTAAATCATGTTCTTTTAGTTGTCTCGACTTCTCAAATTCAAGCTCTTATTTTATTGTATTTTTTTTGGGGAACAAAAAAAGACACAAGTCTTAGCTACCGCTTTATGGTTACCATGGTAACAGAGTCACTTTTTGGGGGAAAATATCTGTCTTACTTTCTAGCTTGAATCTGACCATTTATTTTAAGCAGTTCAAAATCTTCATAACAATTATGCATGTAAGTATGATAGTCAGAAATTAAGGAACGAAACTAAATCTCACTATAAAGAAATATTCTCTGCCACAAATTAATGTTTTTTCATCTATTTCTGACACTTGCTGTTCCATTTTTGCCACCGTCATCACGCGCATTTGAAAAAAGACACAATTGTTTTGCTATTAAACGTCAGAAAAACTTTGATTATCAGTATGACAGACTGTGTGTATGCAATAAATCAAAACCACTATAGATGCATACTTTTGACTACTTTTTTGATGAAGCATTAACAGCGACTGAGCACCTGCACTGTGTAAACAGAGCTTTCGGTGAGTGTAACGACTGGAAGAGTGCACAACAACTAAAATTACCTAGACATCTACTCAAAGAGCAATAATGTGTTTCAGACCATAAAGTTACATTTAGGGCACACGTCACACACACACCGATTTCATGGAAAAAAATACATCAGAAGTCACCAATTACAGATTAATTAATTTAGCTTATTCTCTACACTTGGTAGATTTTGGTAAAGATTTTTTTCACTTGTCCAGTCAGGCAAGTATAGTCTAAATTCTACTCCTATTGTGAATCTTCTGTGTAAATTTGCCTTAAAACAAAGCACCTCAACGCCCCACTTTACAAAATATTGCCTTCAGTGCCCCCCGTCGTCCTCTGAACACCCCCTGGGGGGTGGTACCACCCCCGTTGAGAAACACTGCTGTAGAAAACACTTAGATGCATTTGTATGTGTGTAGAAATAACTAAACAATAGTGTTGGTCAAATTTAAACTTTAAAAATAAACACCTATTACTTTCAGAAAACAATGTGAAATAATATATTTTATCCTTGATATCTGTGCCTCTAATTTGACACAGTGTTACCCTGAGGAAAACATTAGGTGCCCTAATGATCACTTTTGTACCTTTGAGAGTACATTTGTTATGGTGTCGTTTAAAAATACAGAAATGTTCCTTTACTGTGCCACTAATTCTGACAGTGTAGATACTAATCCAATTGAAAATGTAACTAAATATAATTTAAGATTATCATCATTCATCATTTTCAGATGGGGTTCCAAAATGATCTTTGGCTATCCTTTTGTGACAACTCTTTAATTTACAGTTATAACATTTTTGATTTCAGGTAGTAATAGTTTTTGTTTACATGTGGAACCTTTCTTACAGACAGTTCTACATGTATCCCTAATCATTCAAACTGGAACCCAAAATAATTCTCTGCTAGGGACACCCAAAGGTCCTTGTTGGAACACTTCTTTCTGTGATATTTAATTAATGCAGCATAACACAGAGCTTCATGACACCCACTGGATCAACAAGAGCATACTGTACTATATCTGTCTCCTTAATGAGGCTAGAGCATTCCATGGGCTTTCTCGATATTGATAGGCAGGCATAAATACATCTGCCGTTAGTCTGACTAGGTTCTTTGCGCCCCTCTTTAGGCCTATCGCCTTACCACACATGGGGCAACAACATTTTTCAAAAGAGAGTGGAACATGTCGATAGGTCCAACTGACAGCCTCAACCTGCAAAAGTGACAAATGTCTCATGAGAGTTTGAAGACCACCTTGCAAAAACAGTACAAGAAGACATAACAAGAGCCTGTTTTCGACAGACACTCGTATCAAGTACCGGCAGTAAAATGAGGGCTCCAACAAAAGGTTCAGATTTTCAGTGTTTCCTAATCATTAATTGTATTGAACGTGTCTCTTTCCTCGCCCTTACATTCACTATAGGCCTCAATTAGTAGAGTATTGACCTGAGCTGAAGGCTGTTGATGACAATGCTGAATATGGTTATTAGACAGCTGCTGTCCCTGGTTAAAGACAAGCCTGAATTGATCTGTTTCCCAGCTGTGTTCTCTCTCTCTTTCAGCAGTAAATGTTTAAACTAAAGATGACATCATGTCCAGGCATAGCCCAAATAGACATTGGACCAAGCTGGCCCAGGCCTACTATGCTACCTCTCACAATATAATATGTAGACACAGAATGTTTTTTTAAAAATAGATGTGGGCCATTGTTCATTTAGATAAAGCATTTTGTTTGCTGTATTGTTATGAAAACTGCAATGGATCTACAATTTCCCTCAGTCACAAGGTTTGGCCATCTGAAATTTTAAGTGTTGTGATGAAAGACAGGAATTCATATTGAAATTCAACATCACAGTACAGGAAGGTTTCAATGTAGTGTGCAATCAATAAGTAATATGATATCCCTAATTACCCCTTCATCACTTGACTCCTGCACCATCAAAATTCAAGATTTACTGTAGCTGAGAAAAGTAGAGCATAGGGTGGCTCCTAGATGGAAAATCGCTTACGTTTTGAAAGATAAACGCCCAGGATGACCAAAATGTCATATCAAGCCCTTGGTCCATGTGTCAGAATCGTTTTCAATTGTCACTTTTGCACATTACAAAGTGTTTCTATTACAATTAAATGCTTGGTTACGAATTCCTTCCGTAACGATGCAAAGCATTCTAATAGAGTAATAATAATAATACAACAATAGAGCCGTATACACAAATATCACTGGAAAACAATGTACAGAATTAGCAGGATTAGCAGCAGCAAAAAATGTATAGTATTTGAATCACTTTTGATGTGTATTGATGCTCCGGTAATGCTTAGCATGTGGCATTAGATTGAACAGTGTTTTGCGGGGTTGATAGTAGAACCCCTGTATCAGTGTGTTGGTCAAAATAATGTACTCGGGTGTTCACAAGGATGTACACTTTATTTTTTTTTTATCCTGTATCCCTTGAAAGCCTTCCAGCAGTGCACTGGACCCTATTCCAACTAAACTACTAAAGGAGATTTTAAAAAAAGCCTACCCTTTTAAAAAAGCCTACCCTTGATCCAGAAAGGCTAAATATCTATCAGCCTTAAATAACACTTGCCTGATGGCTGCAACTCTCGGCTGCTACCTCGGCTGATATCTCGAGAGATCACGCACAGAGCACAACATGTATTGCCTAGTAGCCAAGAGTAGTAGCCATCAGGCAAGTGTTATTTAAATATACTTCTGGTGTACTTACTAACTTTTCAATGCCTTGTTTTATAAGTATATAACCTTTTTGTAGTACTGTACAATTCTGGTAACATTCCAGTTGTGTGTGGGGGGGTTGGGAGGTCATGTTTTTGTGCGGGGGGATGTATTGTTGTGCTGGGGGGTATTCGGGGTGATAAAAATTATAAGGTGCATTTGTTTTTTCATATTTTTGTTAACTTCTTTGTCAACCGCAATAAAAAGATTATTTAAAAAAACATTATTTTTTGGAAACCTATATCGGGCTGAATGGGCATGTTTTGTCATGATTCATATCCTATCTATCAGAAATATATGTGTTTGTATCTGTGGATGGTCTGTCCTCCAAAAAAATTGAAGGTTTGCTTTGGTGTTCCTCAAGGTCCTGTTTTGAGACCACTATTGTCCTCGCTACATATGTTGCCTCTCGGTAATGTCATCCGGAAACACAATGTCAATTTTCAGTGCTGTGCTGATGACACAGTTGTACATTTCAATGAATAAGGGTAAAGCCCCAATTGTGCTGTATACATAAAGAAGTGGATGGCAGAAAAAGATTAACTTCTAAACTCTGAAAAAACTGAAATGCTAGTTTAATGTGCCAAGAAACTAGCCTGGAAAAATCCAGACCCAAATCCGGAGGAGATATGGGTCTGGCTTCGAGTAATGAAAATGACCCAACTCGAGGGGCGGCACCAAGCATGCATTTGAAAATCTCAAGGTATGCAACTGGATAACACTACGACCAATCACCAGTGGTTTTTCGCTAAGCCCCTATGGCGGAGCTAACTACTAGATAAAACTCTTCTTGTATCAGGTCGCAAAACAGCAAAAATGTCCTTTTATAAAAAAGGAACGATTCAAGCGCTGTCTTCTGTTCCTCTTTTAGACAAAACGCCAAGTGTAACTCGTTCAGTGTAGTGGCCAAAGTCATTTCAAACAAGTGGTGTTAATCCATAACGATCTTACAATGTTTACTAATGACTTCGAGGTCGCAGCGCTGTCGTGTCGTCATCTGTTTAACATGCCTCTGGCACGCCTATATCAGATACACCGATGTGATTGGTGCAGCTCGGCTACATGGGCATAGTTAATGAGCAGAATTACTCGGTGCCAGAGTAACTTGCTGAGCAAATTCAAATTGTGCTCTCGCGAGAACTCTGGATTTCCAGGGTACCAAGAAACAGAGATCTGCTGTCGAATCTGGCAATGAACATAAATGGTTCTACAGTTATCAGATAAAACTGTAAAAGATTGGTGTTACACTGGAAAAAACTCTCTCTTTTGATGAACATTTAAAACGTATCTCAAGAGCAGCTTTTCTCCATCTCTGGAACATTGCAAAAATTAACTGAAATAATTCAGTTAAGAAATAATGCAGAACAGTTATCCATGCATTTGTTACCTCAAGATTGGATTTTTGCAATGCTCTCTTTTCTGGCTACCCAGACAAGACCCTCAAAAAATTTCAGTTAGTAGTTAACATGGCTGCCAGAATTCTGACTAGAACTGCAAAATTTGAACATATTAACACTGGCTGCAGTGTAAAAAATGCTTTGACTCAGTTAAGTTGTGGCATCTTTAGGAATGCTGTGCCAACTAGAAAAGTTGCGCCAACTTTAGGAGATAAGTCCACATAGGAGTGAACTTAACTCCTAAAGTTGGCGCAACTTCACTGAGTCAAAGCATTTTTTACAGTGTGTCCATTAAGGCTAGGGCTAGCTTTTTACTGTTAACCTACACAGCACTACATGGACTTTCACCTACTTATCTGTCTGATTTGGTGCTGCCTTAATTACCTACATGTATGCTACATTCACAAGATGCAGGCCTCCTAACTGTTCCTAGAATTTGTAAACTTATGTGGAATGATCTGCCAACCCATGTGAGAGATGCAGACTCAGTCTCCACATTTAAGTATATGCTGAAGACTCATCTGTTCAGTAAGTTCTATAATATAGTCATATAATTTTTTGGCCAATTCCGTTTTATTATTTTCCAAATTCCGTGATTTATGTTTTATTTTTTTGATTCCACTTTTTAATCATAAACCTCCATATATACCCCTGGGGCAGTGGTTCCCAAACGTTTTTAGTTACTGTACAACCAGGGGTCCTAGTACACATGGTTGGGAAACACTACCCAGGCAAATGTGGTTTGCTCAACTACATTTGTCACCCACCTGCAACTGAACAACTATTTGTACAAAAGTTGAATTCCAAAGCCTGCACTTGAACCTAAAATATAGAGACTACTGCTGTACAGTTTGCACTTGCATTGCCAGCTACATTTACCTTCCATATGATCAAAGTAATTATTTCTATACAGAAAGAAGGCTATTTCACGAAATGTGCATAGGTATTTGTCATGGTAATAACACATACTTTCTTCTCACAGAAGAATTTATCCAAAATAAAAACTAAAAGAGTAGAGAAAGATTTCCTCAGAACTCAAAGAAAACAACAACAAACATATATATATATCTATAAACGTTATCTTACAAAGTTGTATCAAGCGCAATCGTGTGGACAAAGCCATAACATTCAGCAGCAGTCCCGCTAGGTCAACCTTGCTCTCCCTGAGTGAGAGAGCTGCCTGTTTAGCAAGACCGTCAGATCATTACTTCAGGCAAAGGAACATATAGCCTACACCAAGTTATATGCATTTGGATAAGTGATTGAACAGAGAAAAACAAGCATTGTTTGATTGGAAATTTTAGAATGGAGTAAATACCATTGTTTAATTATATCTGTCAGCTATCAAGTGCATTACAACATTTTAACGATATCATGGAGCGCATGCTGGCCAAGTTCGGTAGAGAAACACACTGCATAGGTCTGGATTCTGCGGTTCCGTCCGCACTGTTTGATGAACCACCCATGCTAGCTTGCCTGATAGGCTGCCCTCTCTTCACTGGGATCTCCTCGCTCCAGCAACCCTTAGGGGCCGAGTCAATAGTCTGTTCATATTGCTCCATGATACCCTACGCTTGTGGGATGGATATACACTGTGTGGACTATAGTTAAACCTTCTTCATGGTGGTTGCGGTCTATTGGTGTCCCTTTGGTGGTGTGATCTTGGCATAGGGTGTGGGTCTAAATCATACCTGTTTGCTCCTGCCCGAGGTTTTCTTTGTGCAGGACCACATCTCCAGCCCCCCCCACCCTCAGTCCCCAGATGTTATGCTGCAATAGTTAATGTGCCAGGAAACTATGGTCATTCTGTCCTTTCTCAGTCCCCACTTAAATTTCATTTTTATGTGACCGGGAGGAGAGACAGTTTATATATTTGTTTTTGGGGTCAGAAATGTATTGAAGTACTACACCTAAGGTACGCCCATTCTAATGTTTCTAATGTTGTGTTGATCATAGGAGGACCCAAACACTTAGAACATGCTTCAGGACCATGTGGCCTGATGACTCCTTCCTGTCTCTGTCCTGTGCCCATCTCGCTGTGCTGGTGCCCACGCCACTGCTGTTGGTGATCACGCTTCTGCCTGGCATCTCTAGGTGTACATCTCAAACATCTCAATGCACTTGTGATGACTGCTGTTGTAAAAAGTACTTTGTAAAACAAATTTGATTGATTGGTTACAACACACTCTGTAATGCTCGGCCAGTAGAATTAGTGACCCCTATGATGAGGATTGGGGCCTGCTCTCTTCCACATCTTGTAGGACACGATCAGATCCTCGAGTTTGCTGACATTCAGGGTTAGGTTGTTGGCTTGTCATCATGTTGCTAGGTCATGACCTCTGACCTGTGGGCGGTCTCATCCTCATTGGTGATCAGTCCCACCTCTCTCATGTCGTCAGCAAACTTGATGATCATTTTGGAGCTGTGCATAGCCATACAGTCCTATGTGTTGTAGGAATTGTTGCCCATCTTAACCACTTTGCTGTACCATGACAGGAAGTCCAGCATCCAGTTGCACAGAGAAGTGTTCATGCCCAGCATAGTCCAGCGTTTGCCCTCCTCATTCCTGACCACCGTTGTCCAAACTGGGGGGATTGGGTTGGCTGCCCTCATAGCAACCTAAATGGTAATCTGTAGGTAATGTAATCCGCTGTTAGGCAGACCTATCTAGGCATTATGCTGCTGTTGTAGTGGTCGTCCGACAGGGTAACCCCCCTGTGTGTCTTTATGGCCAGCAGCAGGTGTGAGGACAGACACCTTGCCAGTCAGTTTAGCCATACAATACTTCACCACTCCTGTGTTTATAGTCTGTCTGTGTGCGTGCGTGTGCGTGTGTGTGTGTGTGTGTGTGTGTGTGTGTGTGTGTGTGTGTGTGTGTGTGTGTGTGTGTGTGTGTGTGTGTGTGTGTGTGTGTGTGTGTGTGTGTGTGTGTGTGTGTGTGTGTGTGTGTGTGTGTGTGTGTGTGTGTGTGTGTGTGTGTGTGTGTGTGTGTGTGTGTGTGTGTGTGTGTGTGTGTGTGTGTG
>JACXGM010018090.1:0-19315 GCA_016801145.1 Umbra pygmaea | reverse complement strand
TGGCTAACATTTCAATTGCAACAGTAAAAAGGTACGCCGACAATGGACAGCCCTGCTTAACTCCTCTTGACAGATTGAAATGTTGCGAGATATAGCCATTATTTATAATTTTACATCTAGGGTTACTATACATAATTTTAACCCATTTTATAAGAGAGTCTCCAAAATTGTAATATTCCAAACATTTATATATAAAATCTAATCAAACTTTATCAAAGGCTTTTTCAAAATCAGCTATGAAAATTAGACCCGATAGTCCTGATAGTTCATAGTGTTTTATTGTTTCTAAAACTTGCCTTATATTGTCTCCAATGTAACGTCCATGCATAAAGCCTGTCTGATTAGGATTAATAATATCTGATAAAACATTCTTAATTCTAAGAGCTATGCATTTGGCTAATATTTTGGCATCGCAGCATTGCAGTGTAAGAAGCCTCCAGTTTTTAAAATATACAGGGTCTTTATATGCTCCGCTTGGGTCCTGTTTTAATAGTAATGAGATCAGGCCTTCTTGTTGTGTGTCTGACAATCTACCGTTTACATACGAATGATTAAAACATGCTAATAATGGACCTCTTAATATGTCAAAAAATGTTTGGTATACCTCTACTGGGATGCCATCCAGTCAGGGAGTTTTTCCATGTTTAAATGTTTTGATAGCTTCAAGCATTTCCTCTTCAGTAATTAGTCCCTCGCATGAGTCTCTTTGCGTAGTTGTTAGTTTTAAGTTATTATCAGGGAAAAACTCATACAATTAATATCTGTTAAAGGTGCTGGAGAAGACTGAAAGGAGAACATCTGTGTGAAGTATTTTACTTCCTGCTCCAGTATTTCATTTGGAGAGTCATAAGTGGATCCTTCATTAGTGACTAATTTCAATACATTCATTTTGGTGGCATTCCTATGTTGACGATTTAAGAAAAAGGATGTGCATTTTTCTCCATATTCCATCAATATTCCATATTGCTTTATTTTTATAATAAATTATGTTTGATCTTTCTTGTATGAGTTGTTCCATTTCTTTTTGTTTATCCTCCAACTTATTCTGAAACTCCATATTATAACTGTTACTGTTGTCAATCTGAGCTATTATGTCTGCAATTTCTTTGGATAGTATGGACTCTTTTAATATGAATTGCCTTTTTTTCAAGGAGGAGTACTGAATTGCATGGCCTCTAAAGGCACATTTAAAGGCATCCCATACAATAAGCGGGTCTGCTGTACCTATGTTATGTTAAAAAAATTCTACTATAAATTGTTTAGTCCTGGCTAAAAAGGAGTTATCCTCCAGTAAGCTTTGATTAAATTTCCAGTTTGCAATGCAATGTTGCCTACCATCTCGTAGATGCGGAAGATTGATTACGATGTTGATTGCTTTGTACAAGTGTGTCTGCATTACGATGCCGTACGGGGACTTTTTGCCTGATCTGGTGTGAATCCAGCTTTACACGTCTGTCCAAAATCTCCCACTGATTTGTAATTGGGTTAAGGTTCGGACTGGCCATCGGGAGAATCAGGATAATTCCTGAACATCCGGTTGAAATAACGTCCGCCTTGGCACCATGTAAAAAACAGTGCACTTGTCCTACACGGCCAGTAGCATACTCATAGACATATATAATAATCAATGACAGTATACAAAATGGACCAAGCCATGCCATACATTTCAACGGAGACTGAGTGAAGTCAATTAGAAACACTTTTCCAGTGATGCCTAAGCGTACTGCGCAGCCTCACGCTGAGCGTGACGATGTAGATGTGACGTGAGCAACCTGTCTGAAAGTTGTAATTCTTCTCGTAGCTGTGCCAAGAGAAATCTGAATAATTTAGAATCTTGCCTCTTGCAAAGACGGAGAGCATGAGTAGGAAGTATTTCTAATCCATCCAAACATTTTTTATGCTTTTCATGGACTCTCTATGTGTTTCTCCCTTGACTGTATGCCTTCACGTCCTGATTGCCTGCAAGCTTCTCTTATATTTAAAATTCTCTACTGTGTGACAGAAAGCTGCATGGTTATGATCATTAGCCTATTTTTATAAAAACGGCTGCTATGGGGCCATAACGTGAGATACAACGTAATGGAGCCTTTTATATATTGTGGTGTTTCTTTAGAAATAAACAATGGACAAATAGTCTTTATCAACTTCAGATGTAAATTTATTTACTGACAAAGGGACCCCTAAAATGAACTGAAGTCTATGGAATGCTAACGGTAAGTGACGCCTAGGTAGCCTCAGAATCTCGCCATGGGTGCTTCAACTTCCGCACCCCAGCTTACCCCCTTAGTAATATTGGCAGCACTTCCTAGAAATTTGCACAGCCCGGCTGGATTCGCCCCAAGTTTCTCTCTTGTGGGAGTGCTTGTGCCTGTGCTTGCTGTGTGCTGGCATCGTATTCTTTATTTAACAGACTGTGATTGGTCAATATGGCCTCATCTTCTGGGTTCTGTGAATTCATTGGGGTTGGAGCAGAGTGAAACAGTGCAGTTGTGTGGAAACGTAGCACGTTGAGCTTATTCTACGTTATTATTGTTTCTTCTCCAAAGAAATGGAGATAATGACAAGAACAAAAAGATGGCATGTAAAAATATGAGAGAATAAACAACAAGAACTCCAAGCTAATGAAGCCAACAAAATAACACATATTTAGTTATACCACCACCTAATTGAGGGAGACAGCAGCCCAGAGATGCAGCAGTACCAGAAACATCAGGTGCAAGCAGCAGACCTTTCTACCTTAAAAAAATCCAAACAACAATATGTTTTTAACTTTAAAATATTTTATATTTTTTATAATATATTATAATTATAATATATAATATTTTATAATATACATTTGTTATGTTATTTATGAGTATACATATTTTAGTATCATATACTGCATTGTGTTTTTTTGCATTTAGGAACTGTTCACTGGTCGTTCGGCTGATCTGCGTTTCCAAGTCCCGGGTAGTTTTTCAGTCCCAGTTCGACCCTGGATTGTCATCCTGGAATAGACTTTTCTGGTAGATGAAATTGTAATTGTAGCCAGCTTTGCACGTATGCACTTAAGAATATACCGTAAATCCATTAATGTTTACATTTTCTATTTGTAAAAAGGCAAACAGACTCCTACTAAACAATGGATGAGCATTTGTTTATAACATACTGGAAAACCAGTTTGGATGCAAGTACACCTTCTGTATAATGAGGCTGTAAGACAGAGGTTTATTGCTTCTATACGGTATATAATTGTAACATTTCCTCAGCTGTAGCTTCCTCTCCTGGAGTGTCCAGGCTTCAGAGGCTTACTGAGCCAATGCCTCCTCCTGCGCGCCTGAGTATTTTTTGTCATTAGTTCCATGTATATATGTTTCCCATTTTCATTTGTTTGTGTGGTGCTGAGTGAAAATGACTAGAGATAAAAGTAATTGCAGAGGATTTGGAGTATTTACTAAGCATAGTGATAGACGACAAAACAATAAAGGCTACTCCTCCATCAGGAGATATAAGTATTAGTATTGTGAGAGTGTAGCATAAACCCAGCACAAGGATACACTGGCAGCAACTTAAACTCAAGCATTAACAGGTTTACAGGTCAGCATGCTAACATGCATACATACAATGACCAAACAGTGAGTCTGTGTGACAGGCTTAAATACTCTACTCTGAATACTTCATTAGAAGAATCCTAAACAGCTGTGATGGTTAATTGCAAAACGTCATGTCATTGAGCCTCTGGGTCGCAGCCTAGCTTCACCCCAATGTCACAGTTTGTTGTCTGTTGTTGTTTCTGTGTAAATGGTGCTCCTACATCTCCAGCCTGTGTGCTGTGGACTTCGATTGATTTAAGCCAGTTATATGTCTGCCTTTTTTGCGCTAGGGTAAAGCTCCAGTTTATATTGCTTCTTCACAGACAGCGAACAAAAACTAAGGTATACAACTACACTCAGTTAAAGCTGTATGTAACCTGTATTTTACCTCGAACTGCTTTCAAAAGTTTCATATTTCTATAAAAAAAAAATAGATACAAATCCAAAGATGTGCAAAAAGGAAGGACATAGACAACAACTCTATCAACAACAACATTATATAAGAAGGGGACTCGAGATCAAGCAAAATATATATAGAGGGAGGTGTGCCCCCGTTTGCCCTTTAATACCATTTTCCAGAGCAGTTGCGCTATTCTGGCCTTTTGATAAAATTAAACCTCAGCTTGCTGTGTAAAAATATACCCATCCCATCAGAACTGTCTACTGATTTAGGACACAGCCTTCCACAGACTGTGCTGTTAACAGGTAAAAGCAGTGTTGTCTGATCCAATTACTGTGGATGGTTCATCCTAGATCCAACATCCAGCACAACTATACTCTACAAATTTCGGTTGAATCAGTTCCCCAGTCTTCACCAAATACACGTGAGCTTGCATTCCTAAGTGCCACTCACACATGTGGGCAAACCATGCCATAGAAAGACACAAGGGTTGGCAGTCAACACTGCTTTCTTAGTGGAGCCTCATTGCTGTGTCCCTCAACGCTGTTACAAGGAAAATATTGTAAAATAAGGATGCTGGCAGGGGTCCGCTTGACGTAGTGGGCTAAGTTGCTGCCTTGCAGGAAAAACGATGTCATGATAGTCAGTGGTTCAAGCCTGACTAGGAGTTCTCTGACTTTTCCCAGATCTCCTGCACAAGGCAGCACATATAGGCAGTATAGTGCTTCCCGGGATTTGGGTTAGATAAGCAGATTATCTATTCTGCCACATTGCTCTCCGGTGACTCCTTGTGTACAGAGGGGGCCTGTAATTTCAATTGCGCATTATGCTGGAGGTCTGGGCAAAGTCAGAGCAGCCATAGTCAGGCTCGAACCACGGACTATAATGACATTGCTTTTCCTGCAAGGCAGCAAGTTAGCCCACTACGACACCTGGAGGCCCCCCCCCAATTGTATTAAACATATTGTCTCATGCCGGACAAGAGGTCATCCAGACTTTCAAGAATTTCTGAAATGCTGAGATTTGCAATGTGTTTAATTTAACGCCCCTGGCCTCACAGTTTTGAAGTTTAAGGGCCCGTATAATAGTCTACCTATATCACTATTATTACTTTTAGGCCAGCATAATCTTTCAATATTAAAAACATGTGTAAGCAATAAGCCATGCAGATGTGAATAGATTGTATGGAATGGATTATAGATTTTTAATGTGTCATATTTTCAGAGAGCATATAGTAATAATGTCTACCCTTGGAAGAATATAAGTTGAATGCATTATTATTATTATTATTACCCATCCAATATAATGAACAGAAGTCTTTAAGCTTAAGAAGGAATGTGCCCATATGAATCAGCATATGGTTGTGTAACTATTGAGTAACATCATTTCAGTGTGTGATTGGATAGACATTTTAGCAGCTGGCAGATTGGAACAGTGGAAACTCCAAGGTGTGCCACAACAAACATTCGTTGTCAACCAGGAAAAATGAGTATGTCTACATCACAAAATTCACATTAGAAAATTTTAATTTATTTTACAGCCAACCATGATATTATACTTACTTTAATTACTAGTCACTCTTTTTAAACTGGCCATTCAGACCTGAGTGGCTTGATTTTTTTTACTTGCATTTCTGAGCTAATCTGCACTGTAATTTTCACAGAATCATCAACGTCTCTCTTGATCTCCGACATCTCCGACCTACTGAGCCACTGCCCCTCCCTTGTGCACCTGTTTTGTGTTAGTGATTACCAAACATACAGTATGAATGTCTCCTGTGTCTCCCTTGTTAGCTGTCTGTGATTGTCGTCTGTATGTTGTGTGAGCTATTGCTTATTACTGGACTACTTTAGTCTGCCTTGTATGACACATTTTTATATTTTTGGGATTACTGTTCCCGTAAAACTGACTACCCCAAGTGCATATGTGTTATGCCTTGGTTATTTCTACTTATTACACAGCCAGTAAGGCAAAATCCTGCATTTGACTCATTGTTATTTATCATACAACCATGGAAAACAGACCACTGCAAAATCATCAGTGTCTCTGGTTTTAAAATTGATAGGTATGTGTTTGGGTAAAAGGATTTTTTGT
Organism: Umbra pygmaea; assembly: GCA_016801145.1. Lineage (NCBI taxonomy): Eukaryota > Metazoa > Chordata > Actinopteri > Esociformes > Umbridae > Umbra > Umbra pygmaea. Next base: position 13,249 of record JACXGM010018090.1, on the reverse strand, counting down.
CTCATAAAATACTGACAACATTATTTCAAATTCCAAATAAAAATGTACCTTATTCATATTCATTTTTAAACAACACAATACTAATGTGTTAATTTAGGAAGAGTTCAGAAATCAATATTTGGTGGGATATTAATAATAATATAATAATTGCCTTTCATTCATTTTTGCATGCTCTCCGCCAGTCTTTCACATTGATGTTAGGTGACTTTATGCCACTCCTGGCGCATATATTCAAGCAGCTCAGATTTGTTTGATGGCTTGTGACCATCCATCTTCCTCTTGAGTTTTTCAATAGGGTTGATTTAAATTTGAATTAATTTATGGTTGTAAAGTTAATGAATGTGTAGCTTCACCACGCATGTATCACATAAAGGCATCCATGTTGAACGAGCAGTGTGATAAGAGTCAAAACAGCTTGGCGACGTGTGCGTGAAGGAAGCATGTGATCAATCTTCAACCACGCCACACCTGCTGAGGAGTTGCCTAGGAGACAAGATCAACGGGTAAAAAAGGACTGAAAACATTTACAGGAAATGGAGCATTATATTTAGGACTGACTGTCTTGATGGAAGACTCTGTAGATAACTGTAAATGTATCTTCTAAGAGCATATACCCATGTATGAGGAAGTTATCAGGAGTATTACATGATGATGGACTGCAAAGATATAGGTTGCAGTATGTGACACATACGTGTTGTTGCCAAACTAATTTGTAGGGGCTTTGATTTTCTGCTCTTACATTTCCTGCTTTCAGGTGATTTCCTGCTCTCAGTTGAGTTGTACTCATCTACAGTTGATCACAGTTATTTCTATGCCCTTGTTATACTTATGGTTTAATTTTCTATTATGTATATTAACCTACAATTATCAATGTTTCTTATTTCAACTATACAGCTCTGGTAAAAATAAAGAGAGCACAGCAAGCTTTTCTTCAATCAACCCCATTGAAAACCTCTGGAATGTGATTAGGATTGATTATGCCCAGGAGTGGCATAAAGTCACCCAACATCAATGTGAAAGACTGGTGGAGGCAGGGGCGCTGTAAAGGGGGGGTAAAGGATGACGATTCTCGGGGCCCATGACTAAGAGGGGGCCCAGAGAAGCCCTGTCTCAGCTGTGTTGGGGGCCCTGTCAAGATTCTTTTCATGGGGCCCAAAATCCTTAGCAGCGCCCCTGGGTGGAGGGCATGTCAAAAAGAATAAAAGTATTATTAATTATTATTATTTCATCAAATATTGATTTCTGAACTCTTCTTAACACATAAGTATCTGTTTAAAAAAATGTATATGAACCTATTGTATGTGCATTATTCGAGGTCTGACAACTCTGCATGTTTTTGTTATTTTGACCATTTGTCATTTTCTGCAAATAAATGCTCTGAATGAAAATGTTTTTACTTGGAATTTGGGAGAAATATTGTCAGTAGTTTATGAAATACACATTTGTATTTTACCTAAACACGTCCCTACCAGAGACACTGATGAGTTTGCAGTGATCTAAATGTAATTTAAAGGAACATGTCTCTAGCTCTGTCATTTACGTTTCCTTTCACATTGCCATAAGTGAACCAGCTCCATATGATATCATGGGACCACCGTGACCAGAGCAACCACAAAGTGCTACTTGTTCTTGATGTCAGCTTTACATTAGTATGCACTGTAAGCAATCAGTTCGATATTTAAGCTATCACAGGGTTTGCCATAGCGCCCCCATCTGCTGCAATGTGATTTATGCCTTCAAAGCAAGCAGAATATCCATGGGTTGTAGTGGTGTTATTAGACCCATCTTGGAATATAGTCTAACTGGAGTGTGCGAGCCAGCCTTCATCCCTCGTCAGTCAGCCAACCAGCAAGTCTACCAACAAGCCAGCCTTCATCCCTCGTCAGTCAGCCAAACAGACAGTCAACCAACAAGCCAGCCGGCACACAAACAGCATCAAGGGGAACATTTTGATCATTGCAAAAGTCATAAGTCATTATTTACACATAGAGGACATGAAGGGGGGGGGGGGGTGAACAGCTTGAAGAGGACAGATGGACATTTACCCCATTGAGCCTCTAGGTTGTAATTTCATTGCAGGTTTGGGGGAGTTACTCGGCCCAATGTTAGTCTTGACATGACGCCAGAAATCACTTTGTAGTGTCTTATGATCAACTAGGCTGGTAAAATTTGTGAAAACAGTGTGTCACTCAGAGTACTGTCTGACTGGTATATAGCTTTTACCACAGACACGGACCAGTGACCAATATCCAAACATATGAGCCTTGAGCTTATGAGCTCATATCCTGTTCAATTACAACAGATGTATAAAAACATGGTTGGAAGGCTAAATTGACCGAAAGGGATCAAGTTGACAAAATGATAGCGATGAAATATAAAAAGTAAGCCTGACTCAGTCTGTCTAAACTACCAGGGAAAAGAAAACAAAAATGTGACCCAATCAGCACAACATTCACATTAATAGCACTTCCACATTCAAAGTCAAAGGCATTTATACCAGCCATTGCGAAGCTGAGCTAAACTATGGCACAGAATCAATCTGGAACATTCCACATTCACTGTTTTTGTATGTGTTGTCTTGTAGGTAGTGAAATCCTTTCATATTGATCTGCAGTTAATTAAAGGACAGATTTTCCACTGAAGTGCATCCTGTTTCTAAATAAGGGCATAGCGGTAAAGGGTTGGTAAATGGTGTAACGGACACGTCTGAGCCGCTCGACTACCGTATAAGAATGAGCCTATTAAAGCATGTGAGGAGAACCGTGGAATATAAGGCCATCCCACTGTTGCAAGTAATGCTGGGATATTGGCTGGGAAATGGAAGGTGAATCCAACCGACGCCTTTCGGTTCTCGTGGCCTTTGTTACGAGAGACGATTTACATCAGCTAGAGATCAAAGCTGTTCTGCTCTGACTGGACTTGATCCAACTTCGACAAAGTCAGCCACAACCTTAACCACATAAAGGAGACACACTGAAACAGACAGAGGGTGGAAAACATGTCAGAGGGGGGCAGATAAAATAAAGTGGACCCGATTGGCTGCCAAGAGTTTTGGGTTAAGCAATACCACAGGAAGGCCATCCCAAGGGGCCGTGGGGAGGCCCTGCTAGGCTGCAGCCTCCCAGACTGGTACCTCTCTCAGCGCCAAAAATAACACCGCCAGGGAGGTAGGGAATGTGGACAGGAAACCAATATTTCACATGAGCTGAGCTGCTGAAGACCTGGCCGGATTGGAGTCACGTTTTGCCCAGAGAGTGTGGTCCTCCAGGAAACACTCTGCTTTCCCACGGGACCATTCTGACCCATGTTCCTTCACAAGCAAACACACAAGAATGAATACAAACCTAAACGCATAAATGTGCACAAACATACGTATATGCATGCACACTCACACATTTGTACACACATACTCGCGCAAACGTACACACACACACTCATGCGTACACACGCATGTAAACATACACACACTCACGCAAACGTACTCACACATGTACAGTACACACACAAACACATCACACACACACTCTTACGTGGACACACAGTATCAGCCCATATCCCCATATCATGTCCCTTCCCCCACTATTCTGTTTTCATCCTGTTATTTTTGGTGTGGACATTCTCAGCCCACAGAGCAAGCGCTCTAAAGCTGAGCTCTAAAGAAAGCAGTACTAAACCTGTCTTAAGACACTGAGGCAAAAGACAACACAACAACTTGAAGACATTAACGTTGGTCTAGGGCCTGTTATTAGCAAATATCACTCCCAGAGAGAACATAGACCCTGACCTCTTTAATGGTGAAATACCTTACGGTCTTTCTATACTTCATCATCCAGCAGATGGTACACAAGCATACGTCTTGGGCCATTTTTTCCCAACAGCTCTTCGGCATGAGAACCCACTTGGCTTTCTATCAATAACTTCTTGAATAGACTTTATTGAGGGGAGGGTTGGTCATAATTGAGGTGTCTTTACAAAAAATACACTCCACTCCCAAAATATACAAGTATTTTCTCATGACCCCTTCCCCTTACTGTAAAAAACACAACCTTTCTCTCATAATATGAACTCAGAAATAACAATCATTATCATAAATAACAATAACTACATAGGTGTTCATGAACAGGAACAGTGTGGCGAATTGTTTTTGCACTGCTCATCCAACAAAGAAGCCTTTAATCAGCTCACGTGTGGGATGATTACACTCACCAGCTATACCTCCAAGACTGAACTTACTTGTGCCTGATCTGCACACAAGGAGTTGCTGGAAAGTGAAGTGGCAAGGTATCAGACTTATCTGTCCAAACATAATAATCTGACTTACAGTGCCTTGCGAAAGTATTCGGCCCCCTTGAACATTTCGACCTTTTGCCACATTTCAGGCTTCAAACATAAAGATATAGAACTGTAATTTTTTGTGAAGAAGCAACAACAAGTGGGACACAAGCATGAAGTGGAACGAAATTTGTTGGATATTTCAAACTTTTTTAACAAATAAAAAACTGACAAATTGGGCGAGCAAAACGCCTTTTCCAGCATGATGGAGCACCTTGCCATTAGGCAAAAGTGCTAACTGAGTGGCTTAATTGATAGCATGCATGGCAGATTGCAGAGGTCTTGAAAAAGAAAGGTCAACACTGCAAATATTGACTTTTTGCAATATATATATATATAAATAAGGTAATTGTCAATAAAAGCCTTTGACACTTATAGAATTTTTGTAATTATACCTCCGTATACTATAGAAACTAATGACAAAAAGAGCTAAGTACAGTGAAGCAGCAAACTTTGTGGAGACCAATACTTGTGTTGTGACATTCTCTGAACTTTTGACCACGAATCTGCAGTAGATAGTAAGACACTGGATTTAATTCATTGGATGTTGTCAGATGGACATGACCAATGTTGTATAATGACTCAATATTTCACTATCATATGCCTGTCATTTCTAACATGCAGTTTGCATGTGTTCATATGTAGAATATTCCAATGAGAAATAGTGCAAACAATGTTTTTTTTCAAAGATGAATGTGAAATAATCAAGTACAGTTGGAGATATCAAGCCTATTAGTAATATATCCAACTAAATATATTACCATCTGTAATATCATAAATATCTGAAGTCAATATACTACCACATATGTGGGTGGAAATATATGGATAGTATATGAAGTCAATATACTACCACATTTGTATGTGGGTGGAAATATATGGATGGTATATGAAGTCAATATACTACCACATTTGTATGTGGGTGGAAATATATGGAAAAGCTATTGTTAGTATTTTAATGAAAATAATTAGCATATATATAATCACATACTGCCAATGCCCATGTACGGATTTAAGATATGACATGTATACGATGTTTAAAAACACACAGGGGAGAAACCACAATGAGACTTAACACAAGACCAGGAAACACTAGGAATACATGGACACAGGACGACTGTGACAGTTTCAAAGGTCACTTCATCTCAAACTGATTTCTTGCACATTACACTAGGTTTACTGTACTCAAGTGGTCTCCACAGTCACAATATCTCAATCCAATCGAGGACCTCTGGGATGTGGTGGAACCAGGGATTTGCATCATGGATGTGCAGCCGACAGATCTGCAGCAACTGTGTGATGCAATAACATCAGTATGGATCAAAATCTCTGAGGAATTCCTTCAGCACCTTGTTAAATCTATGTCACATAGAACTAAGGCAGTTTTGATGGCAAAAGTGGGTCACTGGTGTTGCTTTTGGCATAACTGAATAGTCTAGCCAATATTTAAACAAACCATAACACACAGAACGAGAGCACGGAGATTAAGCACTCACTTGAAAAACTGCAATCTACAGCGGCAAGTTAGTATAAATGTGTTCAGAAACAGTTTTTGGAAACTGCTACAGTGAAATATATGTAGGCTACTTTCTAGGGCAGACGATTCCCACACACACACCGATGCATGATGGTATAGGAGAAATGTGGTGCCAATAAATTATTATTAATATACATAAAAGTCAAGACACTGACGTTGCTCATGGCATCACTGAAGAGTTAATATATAAACGAACCATAACCTGTTGTCACACCCTGATCTGTTTCACCTGTTGTAATGTCTCCTCCCCACATCAGGTGTTTCTGGTTCCCCATTAGTCCTTGTATATAAACCCTGTTTTCTGTTCTCATCTTGTCTTGTACAGCCATTTCCAGCATTCATAATATCTCTAGTGTATCTCCCGTATCCGTGCTTTTGTTCTGTTTTCCTCAGTATCGACTTATGCCTGTTTTCACGCGACTACGAGCCTACCTGTCCCCTTGTATTTCTGCTGGAGTATCCTGTGGCCAACCTTGATTGCCCACCGACTACGAGCCTGCCTGTCCCCTTGTACCTCTGCTGGACCATCCTGTTGCCAACCTTGCCCGTCCACCGACTACGATACTGCCAATATTTTCCAATAATAAATACATTTCTTTACTGGAATTACCCTGCCTCTGTGTCCGCATTTCGGGTCCACTAACCTGCGTTTTATAGCTAAATCACCTATCCACCTCGCATGAGGATGTCCACATTATCAATTAACTTGATTTGTACTTGGGTATGCTCAGTTATTTGTAAGAAGAACTTATTAAGTAGTCTGTTGTACAATCTGATATGCTTGTTTAGCATTTTTATGGAGCTACACATAAAAAATTAGCACGCTGCGCACATGGCTAATTTGCATATATGCTTATAGCTATGATTGGCTATGACACAAGTCTGTGTTCTGAGTAGCATTCAAGACAGACAGGTCTTGTATGTTGTTGCAGACATTTAATCGCTTAAAACGGCAATGGGCTGTGTGATACATAATTTCAGTTTTTTTCATATACTTTATTTCTCTGTTCTTTGACAATACTATTATCAGCCAAATGTTTTAATTCAATGAAGATGTTAGAAAATCACTTAATAATAATAAGAAAAAAAATAGATGTGCTTGCACTGCACACAATAACATAATAATAATAATAATAATAATAACAATAATAAAAAATGAATAACAAGATGTGCTTGCACTGCACACAATCACATAATTACTCCTGCATAAATGACATACAGTAGGTGTGAAATTGAAAAAGAATGCTTCTTATATACAGTATATTGTTTATATATCTGGAGTATTTGGTTGTTTACGCTCTGCATTACAGCACTTTGGATAAAAAATCACACAAGCAAACACTGTGAAACACCCTTTCTTTTTCAAAAATGTGAAGAATCAACCTGCCAGGGATGTGAAGCATACTTGCTATTTATATCAACTAACTGATTTATATCAACTAACTGATTTATATCAACTAACTGATTTAACCATTTTATTTGCCATGGGGGAGGGGGGTATGTTTAACATTACTGAGTAAACACTGCAATGTGGACTTGATTGAATTAGACCCAATAATTCTGTCTTTGTCTCCATAGTAGGACTATGAGATAATAGATAACATTCTAAGTGAGTCAGCAAGCCCATCATAGACAGTAAACTGTAGGTCAACTATTTGGAATGTATATATGCATCTGTTTTTTCATAAGTTTACTCTGCATTTTTGTACACTTACATTCTTTCAAGCATTTAAATGTTGATTATGCCTGCAAATACACCACACACAGTATGGTAATGCTAGATATTATGATAGCATTTTAACAATATGAAGTGAAAACATGAGGCAAGAATAATTCTTTTCACATCCTTTCCTGAATCCGATTGTTTGCACATATTGCATCAAGATTTTACAAAACAAGACTCCTAAACCAAAGAGATGCATGGCTGACTCGCCAGTAGGGGGCCTCCTTTTCCAAAATCTTAGTGTCATCAAAGGTGATTACGAAAACATCCTTGTTTCCGGTTCTTTTCGCACAAAGATTAGTATTTATGCATGATTTAAGGTAAAGTGCGCACATCCAGGCGTGTCTCAATGCCAAACCTTCGACCATGAGTGAAGAATTGTTTGGAAAGCAAACGTTAGTCTTTTGGGTAAAAGCAGGTTTTTTTCATGGTCTCATTTAGTAAACCTAAATGTTAATTTTAATTTAGATATTGGACAGGGTACAACCTGCCCGCAGTGGCTGACATACTGTAATAGTGATATGCATTGTTCCCGGGGTTTTCTATTTTTAAGTGTATCAAGTGAACAAATTACACAAGTGTTCATAATTGTGTCTGATTTATTAATGTAAATGCATCTATAGTTGATTTTTTATAAATCTCAAGTTTGCTGAGCATGCTACTATAAGATCTTCCTGTGTACTACAGTTTAGTGTGGAATGTACCCACAGTTGATAAATGAGGCTCCCCTAAGCCTTTATGGGTTTCACCATAAACTCTTACATTTCACTTAACCTTTTATAAAGGTCTTGTGGTTTTCTAATTTATCACACTAAGTGGTTTGGAAGTATTCCATGAACCACAACACATTTTTACTAAGAAGTACTAAATGGTGAATAGATCCAATTGATGGTAACGTCATGACCTCAGGTAAATCTAAGGTGTAATGACATCTTTAGGTAATAAACCTGGACACTATTTAAACAAATGATTTCACATTCCTTGACTCCTCAGGTTTTGTTTCTACATTGCTCACTCCTTAGATGACTTCCAGAAAGCTGTAGTCAACTTTTACTCTCCGCTTTCTGACTTCTTGGATGCTTACCCCACAGGAGATCTTCATGACATGTCTCCTTTCACCTCAGGCCGTGTGTATGTCACATGCTAGAGTCTGCATCTCAACCCTTTTAAGACAGTAGCTTTAGTTGAAATCATCTGAAATTCTACTAATGTCAGATAAATGGGTTTACAGGAATCACTGTAGTTTAAATGACTTTTTCATTCAATATTCTAATTATTTGGACTATACAATAAAAAAATACAAAACAATAAGTGCCATATATTTTTTGTTACAGAGATACACTATGACTAATGAACAGTATGTGGGCTCCCCTTCTAGTGATGAAGAGTGGATAATTATCAGTTTTTTTTCAGGGTTTGCGTTGATTCCCGTGAAGGGTCTTGTAATTCTACGGGATAAAAACATATTTTGGGCAATTCGCTGCTTCCAAATTTGTGGCAATAGGCTGAGAAGACTCTTAGCTGTTCCAGCCAGACTGTGCCCCTGTGCACAAAGTGGGGTCCATAAAGAGATGTTTCAACAGGTTTGGGGTGGAGGAACTCCAGCTATGTGGCCTGCACATAGCTCTAAACCTCAACACCATTGAAGACCTTTAGAATTAATTGGAACAGTTATTGCGAGCCAGGCCTTCTCATCCTGACTTCACAAATGCTCTTTCGGCTGAATGGGCACAAATTCCTACAGACACTCCAAAATGTTAATGTCCATGGTTTTGAAATGGAATGATCAACAACACACAAAGTTGTATAGGTAAAAAGGTGGATTGTTACTAAAGCTCCTGTTGTTACAGAAGATTTGACATCTTTTATATGGGTACATATTTGTTTTTTATTATTTATGCAGAGAAAATCTTTCTGAAACCAAAGTATATTTTACAACTGAGCCCTGTGTACAGTAAATGTTTTAAATGTAAATGCAATTGCAGGAAACACAACTAGGACTAACAATGACATTCGTCAAAAAATATTTAATTTCTCATGGATCTGTTGTAGTGTACTATTATTAAAACCAGGGTAATTCATTAAAAACATACAGGATTTATGTTTACAGAACACCCTGGATAGAAGGTTACAGGGGAGCAGCAATTAGGGTGAACTGAGTTGTTCAGGGACAGAATGAAGTACGCTATAAAAAACTGTAGAAAAACTGAAAATGTAGCAGTAATATTTTGCCAGTAAAATTTCCATTATTTTATGAAGTTCCTTCAAACTAATAACAGATTTTTGATAACAGCTGACAACTCTCAAATCTGGAAATATTCAACAAATCAACAAATAGGCTAGTGGTCAATGCCTTGCCACAGTAAACAAATGTTGCTGATCTCCAAGATGACAAGGTCAGAAAAATAAATCTCTTAAGCTCTTGAGAAAGGCACATAACATTGCTCCTGTGTGTGGGACTATGTGCAACTGGATAAGAGCATCTACTAAATTGCTAACATGTAATTGTTTATGTGCATGTGTGTTGATGACTAACCTTACGTAAGCACTTGAGCACTTCCTCTTCTTGAAAATGTAAACTCATTGCAAGACTTCACTACTAGTATAAATAATGTCATAGTCTGGTTGTGCCTATTAGGCAAGGCTACAAAGCCTGTCTCACCCTCTTGTTTATAGCGTTAATTAGCAGGCAAATGTCAAGTCAAATGTAGGGTACGTCATTACTCTTCCATCTCACTCAGTAAGTATTTAAAACACTGCCCGCCCATAGCTGTAGTGGTAATCCATTACCCAGCCAGGACAGTGTGGTCATGTTCTGATGGTAATTGGACCCACTTGTGTTTAGTTCTTTTGTTGTATCTCCTCTCAGATCATGGAATAGTGAATTCTTGACCAGTTGCAAAACACATTTTTACAAAATGAAGTTTTCTGAATAATCAAACAACAATTCAAAGACATAGGGACAACAATTGCAAACTTGTTTATGTTTTATCGTTTTGTCCTCTTTGGTGTTGGAAATTGCATGGCACTGATTATCAAGTGGTGGAAATAATAATAAAAAATACCCTGAATAGTTCTGTTGTCAACACATAGGTTGTCTTTACTAAAATGACTACAAATCTTTAGTCACATTACATACAGTAATTAAGAGAGGCTGGGACTGTTTGATACAGCTTACTAATGAGTGTGTTTCTCAGCACAAATACATCTTCCATTAAAGTGTTTTTTATCCTAGAAGAAAGACCAAGGGCTTGCATTAAAACAGTTTTCTATCCTCAAAACTATTTCCAACAAGATGTTTAAAGCCTGAAAAACACACTGTCCACTTGTCAGACTGTACAGGGCTGGTTGTCATTTGTTTATAAAAGGTAAAGCCTTTATTTTATTGAAGAAAGTATTTGGATTCCAATTCAACATATTTGCTTTGAAATTGTTGCTCTTATTCCACTCAGCTTGTCATAACAATCGCAAATACAATAAACAACCATAAACATCTGATATTTTGAGGAGAATTACCATTGTGTTAAGTATATATTTTTTGTCATTGTTACATGACTCAAACTTTTTACAATATTTTTGGAAACCAACAGTAAAAACCTTACGTGCCTAGTTTTTTTTTCACCTTTTAAGACGTCAGTTTGATAATGTCTCATTGAACAGTATGGTGCCTTCACACATAAAAAAATACGACTTTGATTCCTATATTTTCCTATGTTTTTTGCTTCACTGTAATTGGGCACTGGAAAAAGAACCCATCATCACCAACATGTAAAGTTCATAGGCACGTGTCAAAATGAGTGTGAAATGAAAGTCCAGACAATGTCTGAAATAGTCTTAGACACTTACAGTATATGTTTCATAAGTATGAATGTATAGTAGACTTAATACAGTACATTAAAAAAGGTAGATTATTACACACAATAACACAGTATAGTTAAGAACATACCTAATAGGCTTAACTCTTTTTTATATTTAGTGTGTAATAATTTCCTATAACTCTACTACACTGAAGTGAATGATAATGTCCTTTGTCATACTGTCCTTAAGCATGGACATCTATTATTATTTCAGTTTTGATCATGTGACTTAAGATGGCTTTGTTGGGTGTCAATCTCATTAGGATAATAGCCTGTATGTAGAACAATATGAATGCGCAAAGAAGGATGTTTCAGAATTCTATATGTCTGTTTTCCTTTTGAGGTTTATATACAAATAATCACATATTTCATAAGATTATTTATTAAAGAAATCACTGGAAAACTTACTTTCACCTTTGAAACATTTTAAGTTCTTGGTTTCCTAATGTTTTCTGATCCTGACCTGAGTTGATCACCTGTATGAATGTCCTTCACTGATTTAATTTTTAAAAGAATTCACTGCCCCCTGTGTGTTGAACCCTGTGACAACCAGCCCCTGTGTGAGACATGACCACTCTCTGCTAGCTACATCAAACAAGTGTACTTCAGTCTTTCAAAAACTCATGAAAAATGCCCATACTTAATAACAACACAACATCTACCAGCTAAATCATACAGTTCAAAGCATTTCTAATGGTATTGCCAGAAGACATTTCAGCTCCATGCGTCACACAGTAAACCAATCCCTATGCTTTTCTAAATGTGTGACCATACAGGCCCGTATGCTGCTATGAGAGTGATCTAATGGACTTGTCTGTACGATCCTGAGGGGAAGAGCCTTCTTGAGCACCTAACAGGCCTTTCAACCCAACTTTACATGCCACCTCAGATTGAAAGCAAAACCAGGTGAGGCCAGCACTAAAGTGCTATAATCGTCCAGTCATCCATTTTCCAACTGACGGTATGCATGCACTAATTTCTTACAACTCTGTACTCGCTGGTAAAGGTACATAGCCTACAATTGCTCTCAATGAAAGATGGATTTCAGATGGTTACATTTTCTGGAAATCCAATGTAACCTTCCATCTTTTCAAACAGGCTTTTTTTGTTACCTTTTCCACACATTCCACTCATCTGCAGAGACATACCTTGATAGGACCAGCATGTAGGACCGTAGGACCGTGATGCACACACAGATGCAGCCAAACCCTGTGCTGCAGGTTGGAACGTGCACAGCTACATCTCCTGCACGGAGCTCTCATTGTCTACGCATGACATTACAGAACTACTTGGCAAAGACATCTTCCAATATCATTACTGTCATGATTACCATTATGAACCACTATTAGAGGTCTAGACTGGCTGAATCATATTTGCTCAATTTCCTTTGGCTATGAAAACAGTTGTGAGATGGAGATATAAAGTGATAAATGGATGTAAGTAGAACCATATTGGAGGTTTTATATAGCATCTAGCAGCCTATTGCAGAGCAAGAGGTGTTATCCACCACACCAAATTAGGATATTTGTATTTTAGCGTCATTACCGTCATCATCAGGAACAAATTAATCACTGTTATGATCACCTTCTTAATCATTTGCATTTACACCTAGACATACACTAGTGTGAACATTTACTACATTTACATTTGCATTAACACCTAGACATACACTAGTGTGAACATTTACTACATTTACATTTGCATTAACACCTAGACATACACTAGTGTGAACATTTACTACATTTACATTTGCATTAACACCTAGACATACACTAGTGTGAACATTTACTACATTTACATTTG
>JACXGM010018089.1:0-19291 GCA_016801145.1 Umbra pygmaea | reverse complement strand
AAAGGGAACACGGAGTTAAAGGGAACACGGAGTTAAAGGGAACATAGTGAGAGTGAACACGGAGTTAAAGGGAACAGAGTGAGAGTGAACACGGAGTTAAAGGGAACAGAGTGAGGGGGAACGGAGTGAGGGGGAACGGAGTGAGGGGGAACGGAGTGAGGGGGAACGGAGTGAGGGGGAACGGAGTGAGGGGGAACGAGTGAGAGGGAACGAGTGAGAGGGAACGAGTGAGAGGGAACGAGTGAGAGGGAACGAGTGAGAGGGAACGAGTGAGAGGGAACGGAGTGAGAGGGAACGGAGTGAGAGGGAACGGTGAGTGTTAAAAGCAGTAAATGAAAGTGAGGGGACAGAGGGAGGATGGTGTTAGTGGAGAAACAAAAGGCAGAGTCTTACATTGGATGAAATGTGCTGAGCCAATCTAACGATCCATCTAGTACCTGTAGGTAATAAACACGGGGATTTATCACAATTCGAGAGGATACCTGACAGCTGTTGGTCTGCAAATTAATGTGTCAGTGGAATTAGTGTCATTGTTACTTGCCCCTGTGTATGGGTGAAATGTACATTCCCCTGTGTATGGGTGAAGTGTACATGCCCCTGTGTATGGGTGAAGTGTACATGCCCCTGTGTATGGGTGAAGTGTACATGCCCCTGTGTATGGGTGAAGTGTACATGCCCCTGTGTATGGGTGAAGTGTACATGCCCCTGTGTATGGGTGAAGTGTACATGCCCCTGTGTATGGGTGAAGTGTACATGCCCCTGTGTATGGGTGAAGTGTACATGCCCCTTTACATGAATCCACCTGCTAGAAGCCTTATGAATGGGCTGACTGTGTATCACACCAGTCAGATGGGGGACCTACAAGGCAGGGTCAGTTCTAGGGCCCCAACAGTTGGAGGCAGCAGGTCTCAAACTCTCCATGCTTGACGGTCTGCCATGTCGTATAGTCTGCTTTGACCTCCAGCCGCTGCCAAATCAAAAGTGTTTGTCAAGGGATTTAAAAGACCCATTCATTTTTTTTCATCACAAGCACTTAAAGAGAAAGGCTTCCAAACTTCCAAGCATTGATATTCTATACACGTTACTTAGCAGCCAATCTGCAATTCCATTAACTAACAACTTTGTAGCATATTTTCATCTGTCCATTGCAATTATTAAGGTGATATAAAAACGAGTCAAACGTAATGAAGTCAAATGAATGATATACATTTAAGTTTCTCCACCTCCAGCAGTTTTGTTCCAACCCATAGGTTTAAAGAACCAATCAGAATGTTTAGATCTCTTGTGATCTAGATATAATCTTGGAGCTTCAGAAATGTGGACTCCTTGCAGAGAAGAAACTGGCATCCGCGGGCATGGCATAACATTTAGCTGCATGGCATAACATTTAGCTGCATGGCATAACATTTAGCTGCATGGCATAACATTTAGCTGCATGTTATGCCAAGAATATATATATATATTCTTTAAATAAACATGAATAGCTTCAAGTTGCTGCATTACTGTAATATTTTTTCAGTATTTTACAGTACTTGCATGGAAATAATTGCTATCCGATACCCTACAGTAGATGCAGCTAAATGTTATGCCATGCAGCTAAATAATTGCTGTATATATATATATATATATATATATATATATATATATATATATATATATATATATATATATATATATATATATATATACAGCGGGTGAAATAAGTATTGAACATGTCACCATTTTTCTCATTAAATATATGTCCAAAGGTGCTATTGACATGAAATTTTCACTACCCAAGTAATCCATACATACAAAGAAGCCAAAATAAATAAGTTCAAAAATTAAGTTGTGTAATAATGTTAAAAGACACAGGGAAAAAGTATTGAACATGCTTACTGATATTTATTTAATACTTTGTACAAATCCTATGTTGGTAATGACAGCTTCAAGATGCCTCCTGTTTTTGAGAAACTAGTCCCACTTAAATTCTGAACTTATTTGTTTTGGTTTCCCCATCCAATGGAAAAGTTGGAGGGGGAATAGAACCGTGGGGGTCTCAGGTGCAGATAAATTAATGGAATACCTCAACTACTGTAGGCTGTGTTACCATTAGACCACCACCAAAGTAGATATACAATTACTAAAGCTAACTGTTCTAGACCCCCCCTACCGCTTCAGCAACCCCTGATCAAAACATGTTCTTGCAGAAATGAATAGGTACAGTTAACCAGATTCACACACCGGTTTGGGTCTTCTGGTAATGTATCTGTCTTCAACCTTATTCTAGCTCACAAAATATAAATTAACTATTAGACAACACCAAAAATTCTTGTTCATTTTAATTTCATTAATGTTCCTTATGATCTTAAATAGTTTTTACATTTTCTCTCCTAATAAATAGCAAGTTTAAGATGTTTTACCAATATAGTGAAAAACAATAATACATATTTTTTGGTGCCGTAAAGTCTGGTACAGTAACATAATGTACATTTTTTTCCAGTAGCATTCAGGTACCTGTCTCCCTGTAATAGCCTTTAATATATATATATACTGTATATAGTGTAGTTTTTATTGACACAAGGACAGCAGATGTGAGGAGTATGTAGTTGAATGCATTTGAAATAAGTTATTCTTTAAGCTCTGTGATGTTCCTGAAAGCATAGCCTTGTAAAACCAGTGTAGTATGACCATGACTTTAAAGTGACGTCAAGGGAAGCATGAAAGAAGCTGGCTTAAAAAGAACACTTTGTCACAAGAGGAGCAGCACACGTCAATTACATGTTTAAAAATTAATTAGTCAATTGGGAATCATCTGATAGCAATGGACGTTGTCGTGGTGTGGCTTTAACACAACAAAACCTGCCTTTTCTGACCTCATGGGACCTTTTGGGGATTTAATGTCCATCTTCTGTTTTTGTCTCCTCCCTCACTATATTCCAGTCTGTATGTTTGTCTCTCCCTTCGTCCTTAATCCCAGGCACTGTTACAGATGTTACACTGTAACCTGGGGATTTCATTTGGATTACATAGGGGCTAGGTTACAGAGACTATAGGGAATGAATGCAGAGCAATGTTCAAACACACTGGCTGCATTTACACTGCCCACCCAATTCAGATGTTTTTAAAACTACTATTCCTTTTTTCACATTAGATCTGTGTTCAAAAGACAAAATATGAAATGAAATATCTGAATTGGTAAAACCAGCCTATTGTCAACGGAAAGTCATCTCCTGTAAATCTTGTTAAAGTGATTTATACTGCGCTCCCGCTTGGATATTTAATTTTGTGTGTGTAGGGCAGGTGGAGCAAGGATTCTTTTCATGAGAGGGTGGGTTTTGCATATATTGGATTATTTTTGTTACTTGGATGATTAAAGGTTATCCCAAGTTTCAATCTTTCTCACTATCTTTTTCTCGTCTCCATGTCTCTCATTCTCTCCTATTGATTCTAAATTTCTTCTGACATCTTTCTCTGCAGGTGGCCAGATGGCCCGAAAAGGAAGAGAAAAAACAGCACATGTTCGTTCAAGAGCATGTCTGGTAAGTTCACATACTAAGATGTTGCTCAGCATCCCTCAGCAAATTTTCATTTACAAAATATTAACCTACAAAACAAAAGTGTGTATCATTGAATTTTTACAAATCCTCAATCCAAAGAGCCACTGGCTTGTTACAAACAATCGTGAAGAATGTTAAAACACCACACCACTCATATTTGGTCATGAAAATCCTGTAAAATGTTTCTTTCTACTTAAGCTATATGGATTGTTTTTTTTTTACATTATGCTGAAAATCTGCTCAATTTATATAGAAAAAAGATTGCTTTCCATGTTGTTTTAGATGCTGACACATTTGTTTTAGATTACTTGCCGTCACCTCAGAGAGAAACCATTCATTTTATGTAGCTCGTTTGAAAAGAGGTGACTACTACCATTTGGTTCTCTGAAGAATTAAGAAGTAAGTGACCTGAGTGTCCTCTGCCTGTTTCTTCTTCAGCACTGAGCATCACTGCTCCAGGATACATCCCCAGCTACCTGGAGAAGGATGAGCCATGTGTGGTGTGTGGAGACAAGGCCACAGGCTACCACTACCGCTGTATCACCTGTGAAGGCTGCAAGGTGAGACAATCACGGGATCTGGGATGGAAGGACTGTTTCAATTGGCTTGACGGCCCTAAAAGAGTTTACAGGACATAGTGTTATTTTTCTAAAATTATCTATTTCTGATTAAAAGGAAAGTAGGTTGTGTAAATGAAATATTAGGGCAAAATGATGGATATATTGAAATCAATCAGTGTGTCATAAGTTCCATAAAAATATGCATCTGTTGAAAAATAGTCAACAATGTATTGAAGTTTCTGTCTAAGCTAATAAAAAAATAGCAGTGTGAATTGTGGAGTGTTATTGCATTGATAATGTACATTGAAAAAAATGATGGAATGGTTGTCAACAGGGCTTCTTCCGGCGCACTATCCAAAAGAACCTTCACCCAGCCTACTCGTGTAAGTACGATGGCTGTTGCATCATCGACAAAATCACAAGGAATCAGTGCCAGCTGTGTCGATTCAGGAAGTGCATCGCAGTGGGCATGGCTATGGACTGTAAGTAATATACAATTGCATGTAGAACCACAAAATTCCAGTAGTATTGCCGAACATCTTACAGAAATTATTTTACATTTTTAACACAGTTTTTCATTAAATTATAAATTATCATTCCCAGTTAAAACATGAAAATTAAGATATGACATCAAAGTAAAACTTTCCAAATGTTTTTGTCCAAAGTGGTGCTGGACGACTCGAAAAGGGTGGCTAAGAGGCGTCTGATCGAGGAGAACCGGGAGAAGAGAAAGAAAGAGGAGATTGTTAAGACCCTGCAGACGCGACCGGAGCCCGATAGCTCAGAGTGGGAGCTGATCCACCATGTGACAGAGGCCCACCGTCATACTAATGCACAGGGTTCCCACTGGAAACAGAAACGCAAATTCCTGGTGAGAGGATACCACTAAGCTAACGATGGCCAGGCTCACGCTAAGCTAACGTTTGCCGGGCTCACGCTAAGCTAACATTTGCCAGGCTCACGCTAAGCTAACGTTTGCCAGGCTCACACTAAGCTAACGTTTGCCAGGGTCACGCTAAGCTAAAGCTGGGCAGACTAACGCTAAATGTCTGGCTCACACTACAGGAGATTTTGAAATCTGGTTACAGCACACACTTAAAAAACATCTTTGCAGATTTTCTTCCCTCAAATCTTAAACATTTTCACGCTACAAGATTTGAAAATCTGATACTGAAAAATAATTTTGTACAGGGTTTGCAAACGTTTTATCCATCCATAATCATCTGCCATAACAATTTAACTGTATTGTTTTACAATTTTGCTCTGTATTGTAAGTTTCAACTTTTTACCAAACTTGCCTAATGTGTTTTTATATATTGGGTTGCACTTCTGGTTTGGGGAACTTCCATTCAATCCATTCAAAAAAAGTGAAACAAATTATCTCAAATAGTAAAGTAGTGCTACAAATAATTTTTATCCATAGTTAAACCTAATTAAGATGTTCCTCCATCTCCAAAGTCCTACGGATCCGTGTTGCAAGTATCACGGTCGCCATTTCGAAATGTCCGTCACATCCGTCTCGTCGTAGACATGTTTTCTATTGGCTATTGTGACAGTACATGTTTCATATTATAGGGGCAAGCTCGATTTGCGTGCCAACAGATCAAGAGTTGTAAGATTTGATCTGTGAACGCCTCACATTACCAGATAATCTGCGCCGAACATCGGAACCAATCAAGGTCCTCAACAAGATTTTTTCTCTGATAATCGGGAGGGGAAAATTGGGCATAAATCGGCCTAAAACTCTTGTAGTGTGAGCCAGGTATGAGGTAAGTTTGGCCAGGCTAATGCTAAGCTAAATTGGGCCTAGCTAACGCTAAGCTAAAGTCAGATAGGCTAATGCTAAACTAGATTTGGCTAGGCCAATGCATCCGTCAAGTTGGCTACTCTTAGATAGGATATGCTATGTGCTGGGCTACAGTAAGCAAGTTTTACTCAGTTTTGTTAAGAAATTACAAACAGTCTTACTCCATTCACCAACTCAAAGTTCAAAGACTGAACGTCTCTAATTGAGCAGCTAATGCAGGTCCTCAGGTTGTGTGCACTCAGAATCGTTACTCCACATGACTTCCCATTTGGAAGGCCAGTGTAGTATTAACGTGAAATAACTTTGATCAGATGTTTATCAGGAAAGCATACTGCATCTGTCCTGAACTGCAAGTAGTTTCTGCAGTGACCACAGGGCCATAGATCAAATTTGGATGTCTAAATTGGGAGAAAAAAAGGGGTTGGGGGGTGGAAATGGGGACAGATGAAGGCAATTCACGAACCTGCCCTGTTGCCTTAGCAACCGATTCCTTAGAGAGTTTGCTTTCTGCAGACACATGTCGCCATAGCGATGGTTGCCTTGGCGCTGAGGTCAAACCAGGCCAAGGAGACACAGCAGGGAGAGATGGGTTTTAATATTCAGAAAGTCAGGCTGGCATGTGACTGGGTCAAGTCAGTCAGAACATATTGAGCCAGCATGTTTTTTTGTTGATTCAAACCCATTTTGTTGCTGTCGAATAGTGGAGTTACAGTCTTGTCTCAGTTACAGAACTCCCCAGCGGGCTTAGTGGAGGGGAAGATGTGGCTTCCAAAACGTGTTTCGCCAAACCGCTTCTGGTCCACACTGTTTATTTAACACGAAAGTGAGCCAAAGCAGTGTAAAAGAGAAAAACTCACAAGCACTCCGCCCCTGCTGGCCCAACCTCATTAACGGTGCTAAGCCAATTGCGCACATCACAGAGACCATGGTCTCGTCGGCTGTGAGGCACCCTGGTTTTGAACCCAGGTTGTATTGGCGCCTTAGTCTTGCTTAGTCTACGCCACTTAATATGCACCAGGTGGATTTCATAGGTGTTGATAGTAGAGACAGTGGTGCTGTGATCCTCACACATGCACACACAGACTGCACTTATGAAAACATAGATCTCTGAGGCCTGGACAACCCAGCAGCTGTAAATTATGTTTAACATTACAGTTCAGTTAGAAATACCCTGTAGACAAAAGGACAGATGTCCTGGCTAGCCTTCTCACAGCCGACCAGATCATATAACGCCAGGGCCTCATCTTATTCTAGCCCTAAACAACCTTCTCTGTATACTATCGACCCACAACAACATTGAATAGGGAAGTCAAGCATTTCGCAGAATGGTGTGCTACTGTATCCTCTAGGCCACATTTTGAACTTGTACTAAAAGCAATCACCTTACACAAATGTATCCCCCCCACCCAAATCAAGGATAGTGAAATAATGTTTGATTAAGCTATCAATCTCGGAAAATTACAAGCAGAACTTGGTACAAAAACAATTTGGGGTGATTCATGTCATTAGTATTTTTATAGTGTTTCAAGCAGCTGAATATGGAAAATACACTCTGAAAATATGGGCATGAATGTAATAATAACGATACAGAGTGCAAGTACAACATTTACTGCTCTGTGCATTGAAACGTGTCTGCTTGGTCCTTCAAATTGAGAGTTTGGAAAAAAGGATATGTAAATTATTTGAAGAGGTCACCCATTGAAAATTGTTCTCTGTGTTTCTCACTTGGTAAGAGCCTGGCCTCTTGTAAAACCACTGTTTTGTTATTGATACAAAAAATATATATATGACCACGCTTTGCGGTCTGTGCAAAAGCATTGGAAAATTATTTAAATGCAAATCACATTCAGCCACAACTTAAAAATACAAATTTTCTGAAAATCTAAGTACAAAATACTTTGAGGCCCCACATCTAGTGACAACCCAGTGGAAACATCGAACCAATGAGATGTTAGATAACCTGACTTGTCGGGCACCAGTGGGAGCTTTCTTCAGGCGCATGTTTGTGTCCTCAGCCCGAGGACATCGGTCAGTCCCCTGTGGTCCCCGCTTCAGACGGAGACAAGGTGGACCTGGAGGCCTTCAGTGAGTTCACCAAGATCATCACCCCCGCCATCACTCGTGTTGTAGACTTTGCCAAAAAACTGCCCATGTTCTCCGAGGTGGGTTAGAGGCACTTAGCATGTGAGTGTGTGTGGATGTGAGACAGAACATTCCTGCATGTGTCTTTCTCTGTTTTGTGGCCTCATTTGTCCCAGTGATTCTCTAATGAAGCTCATCATAACCACAATGTGATTCCAAGCTCATTTCCCATTGAAGAGAAGTGTTTGTCTATCTGTTTTCCAGGGTGAATGTGTTTGGGTTTAATTGCACTTGTTATTCCTCACCACTGCCTTCTCATTTATGTGACTCATTAACATACTGGTTCACGCGCTCAGTAGTCCGATTAGGGTGCACTGAACTCTCCCTCACCCACTGTTCTCGACAGACGTTATTGTTGTGATTCACTAGTTACGTAATCTGTAGTTGGACTGTATTTAGAGCTAAACTTCCTTACTCATGATGGGCCTGCAGTATAATCATACAGCTAGCAAACCGTTGGTGTGGTGGAAGTTGCTTAAATTAATGAGTACTTAAAAAAACATGTTTATTCTTTGTGTTTGTTTAATGTACATATGCCCTATAGGTGCCCGGATAGTCTGTACGTATGTGTGCGTGCGTCTTGACCTTAAATGCTCTGTAACTTACCTGACTCTTAGGTCATTTGTCAACCTGACAGTATGTCGTGTCGTAAAAATTAACCGTCTTGCTCTCTCCCACCCTCTCCCTTGTTGGCTCCTCCCTCTCCCTTGTTGGCTCCTCCCTATCCCTTGTTGGCTCCTACCTCTCTGGTCTCTTTCTTCCAGCTGCCTTGCGAGGACCAGATCATTCTGTTGAAAGGCTGCTGTATGGAGATCATGTCGCTGCGTGCCGCTGTGCGATATGATCCCGACAGCGAGACGCTGACACTGAGTGGCGAGATGGCAGTGAAACGTGAGCAGCTGAAGAACGGCGGGCTTGGTGTTGTGTCAGATGCCATCTTTGATTTGGGCAAGAGCCTGGCACAGTTTAACCTGGATGATTCAGAGGTGGCCCTGCTACAGGCCGTCCTCCTCATGAGCTCAGGTGAACAGGAGTCTAAAGCCTGAAATAAACTTTGTAGGGGAGTTGAACCAGTTGTTTTGTCCAGTCATATGAATTGTGCTCTCATACTTTTAATCTATCCTGACAACAAAAAAAGACTTGATTGCGGGAAGTGAATACCAAACAGTACGGGCTATCACTTTTGTAATGAGCATTCACACCTTTTTCAAAGACCAAAAGCGACCCACTGGTATCACCTCATATACAGGTCACTTCTACGCAAAACCACTCTGTACCTAAGCTCTCTTCTCACCATTGCCTTACCCACTTGTAACCTGCACTCAAACAGGTACATCTCCCTTGTCACACCCAGTTTACAAGTCCAATTTTTAGATTATATATACAGTTCATGTCTTATACAGAAAGCTTAAAATCTCAGGAAGCTAGCTAATGTCTCTGTTGTACAATAGCTATTACAAAAATAAACACTACAGCTCATAATCTGAGCCTTGTACACTCAAATAAAATAGAAGGTGGATTACAGTCACTGCTCACAACTGCAATTTTTAGGTAATATATACATGTCTCCTATGTTCACAAAGCGTAAACTCAGGAATTTAGCAAATGTCTCAGTTGTACAGTAGCAATGACAACGAAAACATTACGACTAATAATGTGAGCTATGTGCCTTGTAAACAAAGCTGTACATTTTCTATCCTCAAAGAAAATAGAAGGTGAATTACAAACACAGCCTACAACTGCAATTGTAGGTTATATATATATATATATATATATACACATGACTACATGGTTCATAAAGTTTAAAACTTAGGAGTCTAGCTAATGTCTCCGTTTTACAATAGCTATAAAAACGAAAACATTAAAATTAATAATGTGAGGTTAGCGCCCTTTTAGCGCATAGACATTCTTAATTCTGGACTAGAATTACTGCTCAGAACTCACATTTTTAGGTTATAATTTACACTTGTCCCATATCTTTACAAAGCCTAAAAACTCAGTTTTACAATAGCTATAAAAACAAAAACATTACGAGTGATAATGTGAAGGACCTGCAATCAAAACTAAGCAGTTTTGCTAGCAGCTACTTAGCAATATAGCAAGTTACATTGAGGAAATAACATACTACACTAAAGCATATTGTACTTAGTCGAAAATCTTTCTTTTTCGTCATGAAAAAGTCCCAGTAATGACATAGAGCATAGATTTACTTAAAGTAAAATCCATGTTATGTAAAAAAAATTACAATTTCAGGACCTCAACTTTACTGAATGTATCCGGAAACAAACAAATCTTTTTGTTTATGAATCACGGGCCCGCATTTATGAACCAAAGACGCATATAAAACGAGTCATAGCAATGTCCATAATGTCGAAACTCGTTATCCTTATGAAACAGATGTTATAAATTACCAAGATCCTCCATTATAAGCTACGTATGCCAGAGATATTTGAAAGAAGAGATTGGTAGTCTGTCTCACAACCCGGATGAAAACATTTTTTTGTGAAAATAACTAGTGCTGTCAGTTAAACACGTTATTAATGGCGTTAATGGAAACCCATTTCAACAGCGTACATTTTTTGATTGCGCGATTAACGCAAATCCAGTTCACTACAATTGGCCTAGCAAACTTTAAATTTTTTCACATGCTGTTGCAACAACTAGTAACGTTAGAAAAACTACAACACCACACCGGATCTAGCTAGAGCGGAAACAAAACAACAAACTTGTTTGTGCTTGCGTTGCGAGCTGGCCAAAGGGTAGTAGGCTACATTACATTTTGAGTGGATGGCGAGCACGAGACGCCGAAATGGATGCCAATAAAATTCTGAATGGAGAGTTTACTTTTAAAAAGTTGCCAAATGGTTCCATTGACAAGACCAAAATGATCGGTGTGTTTGGTCGTTGTGAACTGAGCTATCATTGCAGCACGTCCAGTCTGAAATATCACTTGATGGCAAACCACACAGCTGATGCGAATTCTCCGCCCCCTCGTCAAAGCCAGGCGACAATGGATGACTTCAGACAGTATGCCACTGTTGTTCTCAATAAAAATGTCAATCTCAATATATGACATAACTATAGTTGTCTTTCTAAAAACATAAATATATTTCATCTTGTGCCATATTCACTGTGTACATTTATTGAAATAAATTACATTCCAAAAAATTCTAATTCTTTCCTTAAAAAAAATGTAAACCATATGTTTTTCCTTGCTTTAGGTCCAGTGTAACAAGAACTTTGAGTATGTTTTTTAGGCTGAATATGACAATCAGGGGGTGATCCTTAAGAGGTTAATTCAGACTCAAACTAACTGTACATATACTTACATTGTTTATTGTGAAGTTTCGCACCCTGTATTTTATTTGACTCCCGGTTTTAGCCACATTTAATTTGTGTAATTCCTGTAATCTTCATGTCATCTTGCACCTTTTCGCATTTATGTTGGTCAGGTTGTCGTTTCAAATGAGAATCTGTTCTCAACATGCCCAGCTGGTTAAATAAAGGTTAAATAAAAAATTATTATTTATCTATTGAAATTGTATAGTAATTTTCATAAAATCGAAAAGCCCAGAGGTCCCACAAAGCAATTGGCAGAAACTGTCCGGGTTGCAGGGGTTAATCAATAATTGGTGCCTTGTAATTTGGGTACCTGTGAGCTCAATGGAGGTAGAAATCTGGAATCCCTTCCATTCGTTGTGTAAGGTTTCTGGTAAAGACTTACTGGTTTAGCAAGAAGCATTGTAAGAACGATTGCCATTGGATGTGCTTCGGCATACACACTTATTGACAGTCACTGTCCAGAGTCCAACCTGAGTTATTGCAATGAAACAAGACCTTAAAAAACAAATATCTGACAAATTGGGGAGAAAAACAGTGCTATGAAAGTGTTATGAACTGAAAGTACAGTAGGTGTATGAACAGATGTATCAACCAATTAACAGACAAAACGGCTCGGTAAACAACCACAGTAAATTTGTATGAACACAACCTTACTTATTTGTATCTTCAATTTCTGTATTTGTTGGTCTCTAAATAATATTTATTTGTGCGTTCTTCTCAGATCGCTCAGGACTGACATCAGTGGATAAGATCGAGAAGTGCCAGGAGACGTACCTGCTTGCCTTCGAGCACTACATCAACCATCGCAAGCACAACATTCCTCACTTCTGGCCCAAGCTGCTGATGAAGGTGACTGATTTGAGGATGATCGGTGCGTGCCATGCTAGCCGCTTTCTCCACATGAAGGTTGAGTGTCCCAACGAACTCTTCCCTCCGCTCTTCCTGGAGGTCTTTGAGGACCAGGAAGTATGAACCCTGATTTTTGACCTGGCGAAGATAGAAATGAGAAAGGGGAAAATCATGAAAAGGCAAAACAAAAGAAGAAACTGTAAAAATTGTCCTCTTTCTTTTTGTGAGAACTCGACACTCACCACCACCAGCAGCAGCGCGGACAGTCGCCAACAAAATAACTTCCTTGAGGAATTACAAAAAGGCTTGTTTTTGTGGGATTTATCATTTTTGATAACTTGTTTCTGTCCCCTCCTGGTCGCGCAGGCCCCTACATCTCGGATTTGGGTTTATTTATGGCTGCCTGGCACCTTTCAGAGGTGGTGCACTGTGGCTGGGATGTGTGTGTCTGTCTGCCAGTGGTGCAAGGAACCTAAGCAGTGTTCCTGTGTTGTACAGTACAGCTGGTGAACTTGTATACAAAAGGCAACCCTCCGAGGCCTGGTTGGAGTACTGGTGGAGCTCTGTGTTTGTCTAGTCACCCACAGATGGTGACATTAATTATCACACACCTTTAGAAAAGCTCACACACAATCACAGATGTGGCACTTAAATACCACTCGCACACACAAACGCACACTTCCTAGCTTTTCTGTAGCTTTTCAGAGCCACTCATAACTCAAGGAGAGCCAATAAGCTGCTGTATATTTTCCTACAGTTGAGCTTCCATTAGACCCTCCAACCTGTTCCTTTCCTCACCAGCCTTTTCATCAGCCTCTGACCCCCAACCCCTGATGTGCAGCGCAAAATCACTCTTAGGAAAAACATATAGTTGTAAAACCTACCTCCCTTTATAAATACTTACCTTTAAAGACGTCTCGACATTCACGTAGTACTGTGCAAAGAAACACAACTATGCATGAGTACAAAACAAATCTCCAATATGTTGTGTGGCTCACACAGCAATACAAACAGACATGCGTGGGATCATCCTGCACGCTTCCATCCAAGCTCTACCCTCAAAACACATACCTCCATACTTGCATACATATATGCTCAACAGCCATTAGGTACACCTTTTCAACTGCTTGATAATGCAAAAATCTAATCTGCCAATCATGTGGCAGCAAGTCAATGCATTTAGGCATGTAGACATGGTCAAGATGATCTGCTGAAGTTCAAACCAAGCTCAGAATGGGAAAGGAAGGCGATTTTATTGGTTTTGAACATTGCATGGATGTCGGTGCCAGACGGGCTGGTTTGAGTATTTCAGAAAGTGCTGATCTACTGGGATTTTCCACACAACCATTTCTAGGCTTTACAAAAAATGATGAACATCAGTTCTCTGGGTAAAAATGCCTTGTTGATGGAAGAGATCAGAGGAGAAGGGCCAGGCTGGTTTGAGCTGATAAAATACAGTAACTCAAATAACCACTTGTTAAAACCAAGGTATGCAAAAGAGCATCTCTGAAACACAACATGTCGAACCTTAAAGCAGATGGGCTACAGCAGCAGAAGACCAAACCTGGTCCCACTACTGTCAGCTAAGAACAGGAAACTGAGGCTACAATTTGCACTGGCCCACCAGAATTGGACAATAGAAGATTGGAAAAATGTTTCCTGGTCTGATGAGTCTCAGTTTCTGCTGCGACAAACGGATTATAGGGTCAGAATTTGGTGTAAACAACATGAAATTATATATCAATCCTGCCTCGTATCAACGGTTCAGGCTGATAATGGTGGTGTAATGGTGTAGGGGATATTTTAATGGCACACTATGGGCCCCTTAGTACAAATTGAGCATTGTTTAAATGCCACAACCTACCTGAGTATTGTTGCAGACCATGTCCATGCATTTATGACCACAGTGTACCCATTTTCTAATGTCTACTTCCAGCAGGATAACGAGCCATGTCACAAAGTTCACATCATCTCAAACTGGTTTCTTAAACACGACAATAAGTTCACTGTACTCAAATGGCCTCCACAGTCACCAGATCTCAGTCCAATCGAGGACCTTTGTGATGTGGTGGAGCAAGATCTTTGCATCATGGATGTGCAGCTGACAAAGCTGCAGCAACAGCATGATTCAATAATATGGACCAAAATCTCTGAGGAATGATTCCAGCACCTTGTTGAATTTATGCTACAAAGAATGAAGGCAGTTCTGAAGGAAAAAGCGGGTCCAACCCAGTACTAGCAAAGTGTACCTAATGAAGTGGCCAGTGAGTGTATATCTGACATGTAAATATATGCACACACTCACTGGTTTACCGCTGTTCATATATAAATACCCATACAATTCTATTTACATTTCTGTCTACCTGAATACCTCCATACCTCTTTAAATTGCAAATATACAGTGCACACTACTTACCCGTCTGCCTGTGTATTGTGTGTACCTCTCCTAAACGTACCTCTACACACACGTAAACAGTTTACTGTTGTTTTACCGTAACGTATTGATCTTCACCTCGGTTGCGTGGTCCCTTCCTCAACCTCTGCTACATGCCATGTGTGGAGTTGCACTGCACGGTGCCCTGCCCATCAAAGTAGACTCCCGGCCCCTCCTCTATGATGTAGGATTGGTTGAGGGTGGATGGGGGGGTATCACTTACCTCGCCATGTGCTTCAACACAGGCCCGTCTCCAAACCGACAGATTCTACCTCACCTCTCATGTCTGTGCAGCTGCCCCACTGAGTGCAAAAACACATCCACACCACACACACTTCCTTTAATACCTGTACGTAACATTACATGGACACACATTCATAAACCAGTTGCCAATATGGACCTCTTAGGTCAAGTCCACAGTGCAGTATAATTTCTTACCGCTGAAATTGAGAGGCCACAAGTGAAACATTTACAACAGTCTTGATTTCAATTATTTTGTTTATTTTTTTACAAGTTTTAAAGTATTTTTATCATGCAGGACCAACTGTCATACTGGACTCCCCTATCTACTTTTGGTTTTCAAAACAATAACAAAACCCCTAGTGGTATAAGGATTAACTTGTTCTTGGAAGAAATGATGGATGGACGGTGTACCTGAAAGACCATAAATCTCGGATGGACAGGCCAGGCCAAAGCATTGTTGTGTTATTGTGTTCTTGTTGTTGTTGTTGTTGTTGTGGTAAACAAACACAAAGAACACTCTTAAGCTCTTAACTCAAGCTCGGCAGTATTCACCTGTGGATGGATACTATGGTTGTTAACGTGGCAGGTCCAGAGACACGACAGAACTGAGAGGCCTAGCTGTCGCAACCTGCCACATGTAATTTAGTATTGTACAGCGCCGTTCACAGAAGCAAACTTCTCCTTTCTCCCTAAGTGTGAAAAGTGGATCCTCCGGAGAGCCACAAAGCCTTTGAGATGACTCTGTCCTCCCCCTAAGTCCAATCCTACACCCAGCCAGGTCTGAGCTTGTCCATATCCCATCTCCTCTAAACCCATTGACACATTTTTGTTTTGCACTAAAGCAATTTCCCTCTGCCCCTTTATTCCCTCTAATTTTATCCCATGTTTCTATGCAAACTGGACCCCCGCCACTCCCAATGCACTACTTTCCCTGTCCTGCAGTTTTACCCATAACACCTAGCTTCGGCCCAGTGCCTAACACTAACCTCTGCCTCTGTCACTGGACACACACGTATACACTCCCACTGTCAAACAGTAATGAAGACTGGCTTAAGCCCTGTTTCCACTGGCACTTAAAATTCTGGCAGAATTAAGACTGCCAGACAACTCTGTCTGGGGACACTGTTAATATGCAACTGCCTGCTGGATGTTGCACTGCTGGATGTTGACAGGTTCTGTTCCAATTATGTTAGCTACCACAGGTACAGTACAAGCAGTTTTGTAGTTGTCAGGCATTTCACACATTAGCTTGGTCTTGTTTTTTTGCGATACACAATAATGTTTTATGAAAACAGCAGTCATATGATTTTAGCAAAAATTAGCTAGGTTGTAATGAAAGTAGATAGCCGGCATATAGCAATAATATTGCATGCAAGGTAAGAATCAAGCAAGCATTGTTAGTTTGCCTGCTAGCAGCTAAATGCATAGCTTAGGATCAGGTTGGCACTAAGGAGAATTTGCTAACTTTATTGGCAGTCAGGGTAATGTTCTTTAACATCTTGCTAGCCATACTGTATAGCCATTTGTAACCTTTCCCAAATTACTTCCTGTACAGTCTAACAAGCAACACTAGCCAATCCAGGTAAACTAGATGAAATCCATAGTCAATTTCAGGAGCCCTGAAAACATGTACATTGAAGTTAATTAGCAATGATAACATATAGTAATAGGGAGTGCATATACAGTATTTTGATACTTTTTTCTTTTTGTCATACTGGGCACTGGAAATCAAACCCACAAACTGGAGTTGTAAAGTGGGTTGATGTCAAACTGCCAATGGAAACAAGGCTTTTGTAATACTACAATGGTACACAGAGGAACGTAGAAAGCCAAACTGAATGTAAAATGCAACGTCATTGAAATGCACAGAGATTTGATGGGGCACTTATTGTAAAATAGGATGTCGATCTCGCTGTGACCTTTCAGATAAGGTGAAGGATACATAAAATATATGCAGCATAATGATAATCCACCTACTCTATCATCACTGTGAACAAGCCAAATTTTGACCAGACATTTTGGTTTGGATAAGATGTAGTGTGAGTTTGGATTTAGCTGTGAATGACATGGAGGTGTACCTAATAACTTTTACAGGTGTTACTTTAATCGTTCATTAAAGGCAGGGAGCTCATCAACAAAGCCAGATGTTATTAGACTACTGACGATCTTCTCAGACAGAATCGAACGCACCAGCAATGCAGAGCACACTGCCTTCAGACACGATCAATCGCACCAGCACGGCTCTTCGCTGGCGATCCAACCCAGGAAGCCATCTTGTCAGGAAAAGTGTGGACACAATTAACTTACAAATGCTAGCATAGCTGTCCTTCCACACACCATTTTCACTCACACCACCTGTAACCACACTACTAACCCAGGGATATCATCTGCTTTCTAAGTCTAACTCAACTTGTTTGTGCTTAACCTTTACGCTGGCTTTCCCGGATTCAAAGGAACATATTTAAACAAAGAATCTCTGTTAAACTTGCTTTTTAGTGCAAGGCATAATCTGAGTGTGGGAAATCAGATCTGTAGTGTTTCAATCTACCCCTCTCAGCAATGACAATCTCCTTCTTTGCCCTTACTCTCCCAATATACCCGTTCTCCCCTCGACATATATGAGCCTTGCTCCCCTAAACATCCAGTCAAGCCCCAACCAAAAGATGCACTTAGAGACTTAGTGATGAAAGGAAGTCCCAGGTACACAAATAATATGTTGTCATGTGGAATGTAAAAAAATAAAATAAAGTAATATTTTTTTTAAGTCCCAGACTGAAAAAGTTGTGCACTAATAAATGTAATTCTGCATATATTTGTACACAGTGGCTGGATGGATGGATGGATGGATTGATTATATCACACTTTGGGGTTGTAATGTTGTTTGTCTGAAAGTGTGATCTGAATAAAATGTATTATTATTTTTATAAGAGACTGAATGCCCAGAAACAAAAGAAAACTTGGAAGTTAGTTCACGATGTGGATAATTCTTAAGCTTTTTTATTATTGTCTGTTAATTGTGTTGTGTTTCATTTGGTTGTTAAGTCAAAGCCTATGTTGTAAGTTTTGCAGATGATCTGACGCTTTACTGTGTAAATCAAACAGCTGTAAAAACGTATGAACATCTCTACATCGTAGGTATTGCATCTGAAATAACCCAGGTTTCTGATGCAGACAAGGTGCTCTGATGCCGACACTAGGTTCAGTATAAAATGCCCACATCTCACTAAACCAGATACATTTTTTACTCTGCCCAATCTAATCTTAACATATTCAATTAATAAGGTATCGTGCATCCCAACTGGTGCCACAGGATGCAAAAGGAAATAAATTCCCTAATATTTTTATCACAAACGTTTTGGCAGAAATGTTTTCTTAATTTGTAGAGCACTGTGCTATCAATTCTATTTGATAACAGAAAAAATCTTTCTTTTACGTTAATAATAATTAAATAATTCCCCATAAAATACATGATCATTTATTTTGTAACACAAGCTATTGAAATCCTCCCACAATCCACATCTGGGCTGCTGCCAGTGGAATATAAGCCAAATTTGGGAAGTTACTTGTTTCCTTATAACATAATATATGTAAAGTAAAAACCTGAAATCCCTTTGAAGATGCTTGCACACGATGGTTATTTTTATGCCCAGTAGCAATTAATACCTCTTTAACTTGAAATGTTTTATTTTGCTAAATTATTTACACAACATTAAATGCATATGTAAAACATAACTGACCACAGTGAAAGTAGAACTCACATACTAGAACAACTGGCTACCAATCATTTTCACATACCAACACAATCTGGGCAGAGTCAAAGAGAGTCTTTGTAAACTAAAATATCACATTATGTAATTGTAGTGTTCTTGGTTAATGTTGAAGATGGAATTGGAGACATTTTGTTTCTTTTCAACTGAGCCCAACTTGATCAACTACATCAATTGCAGACAATAAACGGGGCACTCGCCTGAACCCAATGATACTGTGTTTGTGTGAGAATTTTACTTCAGTTCAGTTAAGATATAATGGGTAATATCTGTCTTTTCCTACTAATGATTCCAATTACTCAAAATATTTAAACTGAAATGGTATATTTTATAGTCTTGACATCTAACTAGCTTCCAGTTACCCACCACAACCTTCCTGCAAAAACAGGAAAAAAATGTAACCAACCCAAAATTGACCTATCGCCGGCCCCTCCCCCAAAACTGCCATTGTCCAATCACACATCATAGCAACCGTTACAATGTGAGCAGGTCCGACAAAAATTGACTCCAAGCAGGACGGTAACGCGGTGCGACAACGGCATTTGTAAATCGGACATTAGATACCCCGAGAGATTGTCTGGAGGAGTTTTGTTCTTTCCCTTCCCAAA
>JACXGM010018088.1:8442-19392 GCA_016801145.1 Umbra pygmaea | reverse complement strand
TCCATACATTTTCCAATCAAACAACGCTTGTTTTTCTCCAATCACTTATCCAAATGCATATAACTATGATATATAACTAGGTATAGTTTACTATGTTCTTTCGCCTGAAGCAATTCTCTGACGGTCAGGCAGCTCGCACTCAGGGAGAGCAAGGTCGAAATAGCGGGACTGCTGCTGAATGTTATGGCTTTGTCCACACTTTGTCCGCGCCTGATACAACATATTAAAATAACGTTAATAAATATTTTTGTTTGTCGTTGTTCCACTTTTCTTCCAAATCTTAGGAAATCTTTGTCTGCTCTTATTTTTTATTGTGGGTAGATTCATCTGTAAGAAGAAATAATGTGTTATTAACATGACTAATATTTCGTGAAATAGCATTCTGCTTGTCTAGAAATAAGTACTTTGATCATATGGAAATAAAATTTAGCCTTCCTGGCAAGGATTGTGCAAACTGTACAGCAAAATTCTCTATATTTTAGTTTCGGGTGCTGGCTTCTGAATGCAACTTTTGTCCAAATCACGGAAATTGGAAAAAATAACGGAAATCACGGAATTTGGAAAAAATAAAACCGAATTGGCCAAAAAATAACACTAATTTCATAGGGCCCTATATATATAATATAATTTATTTTGTATCCCACTTTAGGAAAAGCTGGTCTACAACAACAGCACAGAACAAAAATAACGACTGCAGTTATCAGTGTGTAAAACACTTTCTATATAGCGCGCCTCCGAACCGTTTGTAAAAACGTGCATATCACACGAAGTATATTCGCTAAAATACAGTAGGCTACTAGTGTGGAATTATTCTACAATATTCACTCATCATGACAGTAAAATAGACCATCCTAAGTCAATCTACTGCAATAATTCCTCTCTCAAACTGTAGAAAGAATTCTGGGAACACTTGATTATGTATGAAAAAAGAAATACCGTCAAATACCGTGAAACCGGTAGAATTTTGACAAATACCGTGATATACATTTTTGGTCATACCGCCCAGCCCTAGATGGTCATATTGACCGTTTAACCATTAACCGAAAATAAAACGTTTGACCGATTAATACTATCAGTTAAACGGTTAAGAAGTATATATTTTTTACGTATATAAAGCCTATATTAGTTAAATCACGTGGCGCGTTGACACTCGCAACCAGAGCCTGGCGCTTCGTTTTGAAAGGTGGGGAGATAGAGGTAATGAGGAGCGAAATATACCGGCTGTCTGTTTTGCATCTGCAACGTGTTCTTCATTTAAAATGACAACCCTTGAACATTTATGGTGACTGTGATATTAACTTGCGCTTTCATTTTTTCATGTACAGAAACGTATAACGCTATCGTATTGGGAAGCATATTATATTTTATTGGCTATAATTAATCAGGCTCCTGATGCATTATAGCCGACAAAATAAGGTTACCTTAAAAACAACACACAGTGATTGACAACAAGCATTTTATTTTCAAGGGAGGACCGTAATGGTAATTTAAATGAAATGGGAGCGCTCGGCAGTTATTGTATAGTTAGTAACATAACGCATAGCAAGCGTTATCAACATTTTGTTTTGTGTTAATGAAATATAGCCCTTATTTGCAATAGGCCTCCTGTAAGCAACAACCTTGTTCCAGATTGTCACCAAGTGTTTTCATTCTATAATTTGACAACTCGGTAAACACTGCAAAGGCTATTTTCCTTTGATTGAAAACAGAAAGTGAAAACGTCTGCAATTAATTTTCTGCGACAATATTTTGGTCGGTGTGGACTTTACGTGTGTGAAAATGAAAGTGAAACCAAACGTCGACACAGCTTTATAAAACGAACTAGTTTCATCGTATCGTTTAGTGTGGACTTTGCACCCGAGTGAACTTGTACACAAAGCTGGTGCACCCGGCAGCTGTTGTTGATCTGTTCTGTATGCTGTTTAGACATTAAAACAAATCCGTGAAAATGTTTGTATATTTAACGGGTTACAGACACTCGTCAATTTTTTTTATTTAAAGCCAATTGAATCTTATAATCTTATCAGTTAACGGTTAATAATCGGTTAACGAGTTCCGGTTGTCGGTCAGGAAAATTACCCGAAATGAGCATCCCTACTTAGAACTGCTTGAAAAGAATAGTCAAATTCATTATAGCAATTGACAAATATTTTCCCCAAAAAGTACCTCTGTTACCATGGTAACCTTAAAGGGATAGCTAAAATTTTGGTCACTTCTCATGTCTCGTCACAATATCACCAAAAATGCAGCATACCGTGTTATTTCTAACTCTAAATACATACTTTGAGAAACTTTCCTCAAACTTTTTGGCTAAGTAATCTGAGTCACTGGTAGATTTAATTTTTATCTACCGGTCAAACTGTCTTAGGCCATGTTGTAAATATGATGGCACATTTTTACAATGAACTGAATAGGTGCTTTTATGAGCAGTTGAGTTGGCTATTTATCCTAGATGGCCTTAATTCCTGGCCCCTGTGGTCCGATCCAACAGACGAGCTACTGTACATCAAATTGCTGAAAAGGTCCATAATGGTTCTGATAGAAAGGTGTCAGAACACAATGCATTGCAGTTTCTTGCATATGGGGCTGCTGTTTTGGCGGAAAAACGAGGACCTACACAATATTTTGCAGGTGGTCCTAATGTTATGGCTGAATGGTGTACACTGCTCAAGGAAATAAAGGGAACATGCAACAATCAAAGCATAACACAAAGTCAATTAAGCTTCACGGATATTAATCTTTCTAGTAGCAGCATAAGTGATTGTGAATCAATGTCACCAGTTTTGGTGCAAATGAAAGTGACAATAGGTGCAATGGAGGCAACAGCAAGACAACCCCCAAAAAAGGGAATGGTTTTGCAGGTGGTGGCCACAAATGCCCTCTCCTTATCATTTCTGACTGATTCTTCAGTTTGTTTTTTGCTAGTGTCCTTGTTACTAATGGGTAGCATGAGGCAATAACTGCAACCCTTTGAGGTTGCGCATGTAGTCCAGCTCATCCAGACTGGCTCATCCATATGTTGCTAGGTTCGCTGTGTCTCCCAGTACAGTCTACCAGGAGACGCCCGTTACACAAAGAGACCTGGACAGGGCCGTGAAAAGACATCAATCCAGCAGCAGGACCGGTATCTGCTCCTCTGTGCAAGGAAGAACAGGAGGAGCACTGCCAGAGTCCTACAAAATGACTTCCAGCAGGCTACTGGTGTTCATGTTTCTGACCAAACTGTCATAAACAGACTCCATGAGGGCCTGACATCCTCTAGTGGGACCTGTGCACACTGCACGCTGTAGTTTGGTTGGCATTTGTCAGAGAACACCAGAATTGTCAGGTCCACCATTGGTGCCCTGTTCTCTTCACAGATGAGCAGGTTCACACTGAGAACGTGACAGATGTGGAAGAGTCTGGAAACGCAGTGGTGAATGCTATGGTGCCTGCAACATCATCCAGCATGACCGGTTTGGCGGTGACTCTGTGACGGTCTGGGTAGGAATATACTTTTCGAGTCACACAGACCTCCACGTGCTAGCCAACGGTACCCCGACTGCTGTTAGATACCGGGATGAAATCCTCAGACCTGGGATTGCTCCTGGTGCAGGACAATGACAAGCCTCATGTGGCCAGAGTGTGTCAGCAGTTCCTGGATGACAAAGGCATTGATGCCATGGACTGCCCTCATGTTCCCTAACTTCGGACATGACTCAAGTATTAACCTTCAAGTCTCGTGACTTGATTAAGACTTTTCTACTTCATAACTGCTTGTGTGCAATGATGGCAACAGCTCGCTACCAAAGTAATTTTTACCAATTCTTCCAAGGGTCTGACAAGTTATAAATGTGGTTCAAGTCTGTCCATTAACTGGACCAATCCAAAACACTGAATGTCTTGCTTTTCAGCAATTCTCATGTAGACCTGCTTGTTTGTATTGGATAATTGTGCTACTGCATTAATCAATTAAGCTTCAAATTGACAGTTGGTGTGTCTGAAATTTCATTTAGAAATCTCTGACAGAAAGCAGATTTATAGATTAAATAATGTCAATATGAGTAAAGTATTCAACAACAAAATCCTTTGGATAGGATTTAACAGATAGTCTAAGTGACGTTTCACTGGATAGTTATGTATAATCATTCACCAGACCTTTTTTACAATCGTGGTTAAACAAGTGATTCCAATGTCTCTCCAGTGCCTCACCTTGAATATCCCCCTTCTTGAGGTTACATGTTAAAAATGACTTTTCTTCTTCATAGACATTCCATAAAAGGATGAACAACTTGAACGGATTATATGCTTCAAAAGATCCCAAATAAAAGGCAATGAGAAACCTAATCCTATGCAAATAACAAAATTAATTGTGGATAATGCTACCTAAATGGACGACTGCCAGCGAATTTGTTATAATCCATATATAAACATTGATAAGAGAAGTACAGAAGCGGACTAAATTACTTTGTTCATGAGCAAGTGATGGCGGTTCTAACAGACCCTGCAGAACAAAGCACATGTGAATAAGCAGCAGTAGCAGCTATCGCTAACTCTGATTTGTTCTGCATGTAAACATTACAAGGAATGCAACAGCTTAAACATTCTTGTAGGCTTTAACACTCATGTCAACTAACTGTACATAATGCTAGTGACATCAAGTGACACAATGCAGAAAATCAAGGTTTCAGATAACATTTACCTGCATGCCCATGTGAAGAGCCATCATTGGAAACCTCTGCTCATTCATTTGCCCTCGTCCTCTCCCGAACTCAGTCATCCCAAATCCAGGGAACCCCCCTCTTCCTCCTCGACCTCTAAACCCTCCTCTGTCTCCTCCTCTTCCTCCTCGACCTCCAAAGCGGCCCTGTCTCCTCTGCCGCTCTTTCTCCTCAAATTCCATCAAGTCTGCTTTGGCCTCTTCAGAGAGTTCTGGAGGATAAAGTGCAGTCAGCTGGTGAATATTCAAGTTGCATATGGTTTAATCCTTCTCTTTAGAGCCAATTTCGGTGGATCCGATTTGAGCAGAACTTAAAATGCCCTTCACAAAATAACCAAACAAAGATTGTATTGCAGTTTACTTATGAAACAACAGACTGTTGGATTAGATGGTCCTAATGGAGTGTTTTCCTTAAATAAACATACCCAATGTCTCAGGAATGTTTCGCCTTTTGTTTGCTGCATCCGCCAGCCGCACAACACCAGACGTGACATCTTTGCGCTCTGTTTTAAAGCGCAACCGTCCAGATTCACTTGCATCTTCTTCCTCCTCATCTTCCTCATCCTCCTCCTTCCCTTCTTCCTCTGGCTCAGGTTCAGCCTTTGGAAATATAGAGATCACCTTATACACCAATAAAGAGTAGCTGATCATACATAAACAAAGTGCACCTTGTATGCAGGGTTGGGTATGTTACCTTTTAAATGTAATAGTTTATTGTAATGTGATCACTGTAATCTGACTACATTTTAAAAGTAACCTACCCAACCCTGCTTGTAGGCCCAGAAACTGCAACACAGTCTTACACCTTGCATTGTTGTTAAAAGGTCGCTATTTCAAGCGGTAACAATGGAACTACATTCTGATTCAGGTGACCCGTTGAACAACATCACCCAATGAAAACAGTATTTAAAAAAAACTCGTAACTTCAAATTATTATGCACAACAGAGTTTCAAAATATTTTATGGGTTGTAAAGAACTGGAAAAAATAATTTGTTGAATTTGCAGCATTAGGAGGTCATATTTACTGAAATCCAAAGCTATTTCAATCAAACACATCTTAACATGGCAAGTTACACAGAGGTATTCTTTGCAGCTTGAGATGTTGCATTGTCATGCATGAAAATGATTTTGCTACGAAAGGCACTGCTCTTCATTTTTTACTATGGAAGACAGTGGTCAGTCAGAAACTCTATATACTTTGCCGAGGTCATTTTCACACCTTCAGGGACCCTAGAGGGGCCTACCAGCTCTCTCCCCATGACTCCAGCCCAAAAAAATGACTCCGCCACCTCCTTGCTGATGTCACAGCCTTATTGGGACATGCTGGCCATCCACCAACCATCCACTACTCCATCCATCTGGACCATCCAGGGTGGCACGGCACTCATCAGTAAACAAAACTTTTGGAAAATTAGTCTTCATGTATTTCTGGGCCCACTGTGACCGTTTATGCTTGTGAGCATTGGTTAGGGGTGGCCGAATAGTAGGTTTATGCACAACTGCAAGCCTCTGGAGGATCCTACACCTTGAGGTTCACAGGACTTCAAATAGCTGTTTGCTGCTTTGTAATGGCATTTTACTAGCTGCTGTCTTAATCTGATATGTCTGGCAGTAACCTTCCTTATTATGCCTTTACCTGCACAAATCCGTCTGTGCTCTGAATCAGCCACAAATCTCTTCACAGTACGATGCTCACACTTAAGTTTTTGTGAAATAGCTAATGTTTTCATACCTTGTTCAAGGCACTGCACTATTTTCCGCAGCAGAGAGATCCTTTTTCTTTCCCATATAGCTTGAAACTTATGGCCTGCTTAATAATGTGGAACATCCTTCCTAAGTAGTTTTCTTTTTATTGGGCTCACCTGACAAACTAATTATCACAGTTGTCCGAGATTGATTTCAGTGATCCAAAGAGCCCAGAGACACAATACCATCCATGAGTTTGATTGAAAAACTAAATATGTAATGTTTATGACACTTTAATCCAATTTGTATAATAATTTGGAACGTGGTGTAACGGTGGGTAAAGTACAAAGTCTAGCAACAAAACTAATGCCAAAAATATGTTACTTGTGAACATACCAAGCAGATGTTAGCGTGAAGAAACTGATTCTGCCTAATTACTACATTAGCTTAGACTTCAGCCTTTCCTCCCGGCATTTAGGCTAAAGTCAGACTTTGATTAAGAGTTTGTTAACGTTTAAGCTATCTGGATCGTTATCTCATGATATGACAATAATTAGTTGTCCATGATATCAATAGAGAATAACGTTAATGGTGAATGTTGTCTTAAACTCTAACTTAACGGTTGCTTGTTGAATCTACCTTTCTTTTGTTGCCTTTCTTTACTAGTCTCTTTCTGCCTCTCGTCTGATGCGTGTGGCCAGACGTGTCTTCACTGTCAAACTAAAAGCCTTCGCAGAGTCGTGTAATTGAGACTTCATGACAGTTCATAAAATCCTAAAGCAGCGGCGGCAATAATTTTATAGCGACATGCCACCGCTGCTAAATGTACATAGCGGAAACCCTGCTATGTAATCATAAACTTCAGACCAGGGTTTTGATTTGGATGTTCAGCTATCCGTTCTGTTCATACCTCCTCCATCAGCTGAGAGCTCTGGGCCTCCTCCTCTTCTCCTCCCTCTGGTGCGTCCGGGTGATCTGCCTGCTCATCTAGAGTCTCCTGCTGCTGCTCGCCAAAGCTTGTTGAGTAATCATCCACCTACAACCAGGACACGGAGGAATTCACCATCAACATTGGAAGTGCATAAGTTCCCAACATGGATGATGTACATTCTAATACCCTTCTATTGGTTTGGATAGACTTTTAGCATCAAGTGTGTGAGTTTAGCTGGTACATCCTTTTGGAAATTATGTGTAAAGAATAAGCGCAAGGCCAAAGTACTAGTGGGCTTCATTTTGAGGGAAATATTACCATAGAGCATAGAGGGGCAAACATTGCAATGTTATGAAAGGGGGATGGCGGGGAACGGGGGGTTAGGAAGGGGGAGCCTGTTTGGAATTAGCATAACAGTGGGAGCAGGCTTCATTACTATTCCTGACACCATTTGAAATTCAATGAGATGTAAATATTTGACATGATACAGAACTTTGCGGGGGGGTGGGTGATAAAACAGACTCTCCAGATCAGTGATGGTGAAAATATCATCTAGCTAGCTGCTCTACTGGCCCACTCTAAGTTCATGACTCAATGCCAGGAGGAACATCTCATATGCGCATGTGTGCGTGCACGCTCAAATTCTCTTTGATATGCCGTGTGGGCACGACTCATGTAGTAACGCGCATTTTGAAGCATATCTGCAGAATGAAGCCACTAGGTGCATCGTAGCCGTCAAATGAGGTCAGTGTGTAGGTCGCGGGACAGTGTTTGGTGTTCTGCACCATTAACCTGCCAACCTCATGCATAATATTTCAGGCAAAAAGCCTTGGCAGCAGCAGAGAGAGATGGACAGACTGCCCCAAGGGAACAAGAAAGGGCTTAATCCTTTAAACGGTTCCACATATTACCTCTGAATACCACTGCAAACACAAGTGCAAAGCCCAGAAAGTCGAGTGACCTTGTAAACATAGTTATTACACACAAAAACACAAACGTGCACCTTTGACTGGGGTTTGGAAATAGAACTGTGCGACCTCAAGAAGGTCACAGGCTTTAGCTTAAATGTGGAAGTCATACGTCTTTGTCAAACAGGTACCATCCCACCTTGGTAAACAGAACCACTAAGATGTCACAAATCTAATCTTATCTTTTCACCCCTTCACTTTTGGTTTTCAAGGTTCTGTAAATAAATAGGGGAAAATCGCATCAATCATTTTGTCCCATTTCAGGATGGTATGGTGTGTCGGGGGTGTTCTTAGGGGGGTCAATAATCTTTTCACCTAGGTGAGACTATCAGATTGAGTCGAGAGAACGTGATAAAAGCCTTCTGGCATTAACCTCTGCCGACTGGCAGCACGTCGTCCTCCACAAAGCCGCTCTTTTAGCCAG
This sequence comes from Umbra pygmaea, assembly GCA_016801145.1. Taxonomy (NCBI): domain Eukaryota; kingdom Metazoa; phylum Chordata; class Actinopteri; order Esociformes; family Umbridae; genus Umbra; species Umbra pygmaea. Next base: position 10,683 of record JACXGM010018088.1, on the reverse strand, counting down.
ACAAAGATGCAGAGCCGGGCGTCACAATAGCACCGGCCGTCACAGCCGACAGACAGCAGCGCATTACCCACTGCCAAACAAGCTGTCAACAGCAACTTTGTCAGCAAAAGGAGAAATCAACTGGCGGAGAGTGATAATTAATGTAATCCACCTCCTCTTTCCTTTAACCCCATGGCCAATATACATTCCCTTTATCACTCTCTGAATAGAGTTGATACGTGGCCCCTGAAACCCCTAGACAGGGAAATCAACGTTATCTTTTCAAGTTCCAATGGAGGAAGACAGGAAATTAAGATGGCTGGAAGCAGACACTCACTTGAAATTCATCATCTATTTGGATGTCTAACACTTCGTCCCGGTATTCATCATCGCCTTCGCGTGGTTCTCCAGCATATTCCATCTGGTCGTCCGGAATCTCATTGGGCTGGCTGTACTCATCGATGTACTCCCGCTCCATATGGTAGAGCCCATCTACATCTTCTAGGTCTTCAGTATAGGCTGTTGAGTTCACCTGCTGGTCAAATTCGCCTAGAGTTGCATTGAGGCTAACGCCTTGGCCACTGAAATGTAAAAACACAACGCTTAATAAAGGTGACTATAGCGGGATAAAATAAATGCAGCATCCAGTAATGACACATTTTGAAGTAGGTGCAACAGCTGTGATTTGTTAGTACATTAACTTAGAGATGGTAGATTAACTTACATATTTTGATCTTCTTCATCACTTTGGAGAAGGTCATCGTTTAATTCTTCATCTGAGGCATCGGAGGCATTCTAAAACAAACCAAATCATTACATTCCAGCTCGTATTGTTTATTATTCTAGAGTACAGGCATCGGAGTTATTCTAAATCAAACCAGATCATTAGATTCCAGCTCGTATTGTTTATTTTTCTACAGTACAGGCATCGGAGTTATTCTAAATCAAACCAGATCATTACATTCCAGCTCGTATTGTTTATTATTCTAGAGTACAGGCATCGGAGGCATTCTAAATCAAACCAGATCATTACATTCCAGCTCGTATTGTTTATTATTCTAGAGTACAGGCATCGGAGGCATTCTAAATCAAACCAAATCATTACATTCCAGCTCGTATTGTTTATTATTCTAGAGTACAGGCATCGGAGTTATTCTAAATCAAACCAGATCATTAGATTCCAGCTCGTATTGTTTATTTTTCTACAGTACAGGCATCTGAGGCATTCTAAATCAAACCAAATCATTACATTCCAGCTCGTATTGTTTATTATTCTAGAGTACAGGCATCGGAGGCATTCTAAATCAAACCAGATCATTACATTCCAGCTCGTATTGTTTATTATTCTAGAGTACAGGCATCTGAGGCATTCTAAATCAAACCAGATCATTACATTCCAGCTAGTATTGTTTATTATTCTAGAGTACAGGCATCAGAGTTATTCTAAATCAAACCAAATCATTACATTCCAGCTCGTATTGTTTATTATTCTAGAGTACAGGCATCGGAGGCATTCTAAATCAAACCAGATCATTATATTCCAGTTCGTATTGTTTATTATTCTACAGTACAGGCATCAGAGTTATTCTAAATCAAACCAAATCATTACATTCCAGCTCGTATTGTTTATTATTCTACAGTACAGGCATCGGAGTTATTCTAAATCAAACCAGATCATTACATTCCAGCTCGTATTGTTTATTATTCTAGAGTACAGGCATCGGAGTTATTCTAAATCAAACCAGATCATTAGATTCCAGCTCGTATTGTTTATTATTCTACAGTACAGGCATCTGAGGCATTCTAAATCAAACCAGATCATTACATTCCAGCTCGTATTGTTTATTATTCTACAGTACAGGCATCGGAGTTATTCTAAATCAAACCAGATCATTAGATTCCAGCTCGTATTGTTTATTATTCTATAGTACAGGCATCTGAGTTATTCTAAAACAAACCAAATCATTACATTCCAGCTCGTATTGTTTATTATTCTAGAGTACAGGCATCAGAGTTATTCTAAATAGGGCTGAAACGATTCCTTGAATAACTCGAATAACTCAATTACAAAAATGTGTCGACACAAAATGACTTGACTCGAGGCTTCGTTTAATCAATGTTACCAACGTTGTATCGCGCACAGTGGTTCCGCACGGATGATTATTACTGTCGCACACCGGGCTCACGCTGCTAGCGACAATGACTCTTGTCTATTTATTATATAAGCAATCCAGATTGCAAATGTAAATGGTCTTATTAAAA
>JACXGM010018087.1:0-19292 GCA_016801145.1 Umbra pygmaea | reverse complement strand
TATAATTGTGTAATTCTGTGTCCGGTTAAAGAGTTGTACTTTGATGCGCTTTAATTGGAATTAAATATTATTCATTTACTAAGTTCTGTCATAGACATTCTAAATCATTTCCCAGAACATTCTCCGGTGGAGGATTAATGGGATAGTAATTGATGTAAGTTATCTGGTTGCGGTCTGCTCCTATGTTTCAGCTGTTATTTCGCACACAGTTTCAAACTAGGTAGCTCGTGCACCTTTGTCTGACTCGCGGGCAATGCGTTAAGTTTCCCGGGTCGCTGTAGTATTTCTTTCCGTATCTGTTTACACACGGATAAATGATCATTTGTGAGTTCAGATGGTTAGATAGGAAATATCAACCACGTCTATACTATCAATCCTCTGTACGTATTTATTAAGCATTTCTCTGTTCTTAACCCAGACTATTGCAACGGGAGAAAAGGAAATACATTAATTATTAATGCTTCAACTTCATAAGTGCACATTAATTGTATCCTTTTACTCCCTACTACAGTGGCAGCATCATGGTTTGGGCCTGCTTCTCTTCAGCAGGGACAGGGAAGATGGCTAAAATTGATGGGAAGATGGATGGTGCCAAATACAGGACTATTCTGGAAGAAAACCTGATGGAGTCTGCAAAAGACCTGAGACTGGGGTGGAGATTTGTCTTCCAACAAGACAATGATCCAAAACATAAAGCAAAATCTACAATGGAATGGTTCACAAATAAACATATCCAGGTGTTAGAATGGCCAAGTCAAATTCCAGACCTGAATCCAATCGAGAATCTGTGGAAAGAACTAAAAAAACTGCTGTTCACAAATGCTCTCCATCCAACCTCACTGAGCTCGAGCTGTTTTGCAAGGAGGAATGAGCAAAAATGTCAGTCTCTCAATGTGCAAAACTGATAGAGACATACCCCAAGCGACTTACAGCTGTAATCGCAGCAAAAGGTGGCGCTACAAAGTATTAACTTAAGGGGGCCAAATAATTTTGCTTGCCCAATTTGTCAGTTTTTATTTGTTAAAAACGTTTGAAATATCCAATAAATTTCGTTCCACTTCATGATTGTGTCCCACTTGTTGTTGATTCTTCACAAAAAATAACAGTTTTATATCTTTATGTTTGAAGCCTGAAATGTGGCAAAAGGTTGAAATGTTCAAGGAGGCCGAATACTTTCGCAAGGCACTGTATCTGTGCTTAAAGCGACTAAACTTAAAGCGAGAGGAAATCGTCTGCCATGTATATTTATTTTGGTCAGCTGCTCAGAGTTGGCGTAATGATACATTTACGTTGCATACTACTGTGATTAGGCGACATCTGACTGTACGGATAGCATGGAATTGTCATAGGCTTCAAACCACATTTTAACCAATTACATTGCAGATGTATCAGAGACTGTTATATACATGCCTGTATGGATACAGAACATTCCAAAGTTCCTTCCAAGGAACATCAAAGAGTTCATAACCAAAGCTCACATAACAATAACAAAATTAAACATGATAGTATGTAGGAAAACATTTTAAATCATTCCATTATAACTCTGAAATGAGCAGTCAGAACATTTCCCATGAGAAACTATTGAAGTTACAAAGCTATAACGTGTCAGATTTACCTCTTGAATATCCAAATGTCTCCTCATTCCCTTTATTCAAACACAATACTTAAAAATTCACGAAAAATACAAACGCTTTGCCTTTGTACACATGTAATCTCTCCCCAGTTCTAAATATAATAATAACTACAAAAATATCCACTTAAAGACAATGGGAATATTCATTGCTTACGGACATTTTGAGTTTCATTTCGTCCAATTTTGTTAGTGCCGTGCTTTCTCCAAGCTATGGGTTAAAGCAGAATCCTATAGCATTTGACATTGTCAAACTTCCTCAATACTGAAAATGGGTGCATACAACAGTAAATTGTACAATATAATATAGGACCTCTCATCAAACTAATGTGAACTGTGATCAATTGTGGTTATTTCTCTTCTATAAGTTGCTCTTCTATCAGCTTGAAGCAGTCGGCCCATTCTCCTCTGACCTCTAGCATCAACAACGCATTTTCACCCACAGGACTGCCACATACTGGATGTTTTTCCCTTTTCACACCATTCTTTGTAAACCCTAGAAATGGTTGTGCGTTAAAATCCCAGAAATTTAGCAGATTGTGAAATACTCAGACTGGCCCGTCTGGCACCAACAAACATGCCACGCTCAAAATTGCTTAAATCACCTTTCTTTCCCATTCTGACATTCAGTTTGGAGTTCAGGAGATTGTCTTGACCAGGACCACACCCCTAAATGCATTGAAGCAACTGCCATGTGATTGGTTGAGTAGATAATTAATGAGAAATTGAATTAATGAGAAATTTAACGGGTGTTCCTAATAATTCTTTAGGTGAGTATATAATAAAACAAATTTGCAACCCCCTCACCTGCCATCGTCTGTGAGTACCCCCCTAAACCCCACATACAAAGAAAAAGAAATCCTGCCTTACCATCCCAGATTTTTTTTACGACAGCAAGAATTTAGCGTTTATCTGCTTTTTTTGTTGTTTCTATTTTTTCTGCTTCTGTTTGATTGACTGTTCAATTAAAAAAAAACATTTGAACTAGCCGCCTTGTATCTCAACACTTTCCAAATGAGTTGTACCTACTGTACAAAGCATCTAGGCAGAGGTCATATTGTAGATATGTGCTATTCCAACCTAATTCAGTGCTCTCCATAGTCCAAACTGTTTCATGATCTCAGAAATGTTATTACTCATTAACATAAAATTGACTGACTGGCTCCAATCTCTGACAGTGTTTTTTTAAATGCAATTAAAGTTTGGAGCTCCAGCAGGTTTCATCATAAGTGAAAAACACAGTTATATCAATCTGAAACTGTACATTGTGGGTTAGTCAACTAGCCCGGGTAAATAATGGAAAAATAATAATAAATATACTGTCCGTCTGAGCCAAACATGATCCAAAATAGCATTAAGAAAGTCTTTAGAACTTGATATAAAATCAGTTTAGTGTATGTATTTTAAACAGTCAAGGCAGAACAACCTCACTTACGTAACACCGTTCAGATGGGTGCCCTTACGTACGTGTGAAGATAAACCCCACTGACAGAGTGATAGATTACTGGCATGTCTTTAGCGAGGGAAAATCAGTAACACGGGGAGAAAGCTTTATAGACACAACAGCCAAGAGCACTTAACGTTAAAGGGATAATTTCTTTGTTTCTACTTCACGCTGACTGCACTCGCTGGAAACAAAAAACAACTATTTTAAACAAAATGTAGACCTCTCCAGAGAGCCACAATGTGTTACTGCACATAACCAGAGAGCATGAAGCATTATGGAACCGATAGGCATCACCCAGTGAAAGGAACAAAGCCCGTCTCAGACACTGCCATGCTAAGTGTTGTTCTCTCACAGTCAAGCAGTTGGCAAACTGGGTTTGAATTCTCAGAAACAATTTTATTTTTAGAGCGCACACTCAAGTATTCAATTAGCACAAATATAACAGGCAAATTATAGCAAGAACGTTTTATGTACGAAAAGATACAAACCATTTATATTAGGTAGAGCAGTAATGGACCTTAATCAAATTCAAGAAAATAACTCAATTTTATATAGTCAAGCCTTTTTTTCAGCAGTTGTCACAATGTGCTTTAACAGATACCCACCCTTTATCACTCTTTAATACCAGGTTGAAAAGGACAAAATGAGGATGTGAAATCTCTTGGTTGTCTGCAACATTACCAAGGATTGCACATAATAAGAGCTTGGATGCCTCATGTAATCAGGGCTTGATTACTTTGGCCATGCATGTGAGTTACTGTGCTGTTTGAAGTTCTGACCAAAAAGCCTGACTCCACTGCCTGCTTTCTAGTGGTATTAAAACAAAGTTAAACTGATGCAGCAGTCCAAAACCATCTGATAAATAAGTGTCTGGCACACATTCTGCCTAAAACCAGAAGACACATATACCGTACCACAGTATACCAGGGGAAAGTTCATTGTTATTTTTACCTTAACTGGCAGGTTAATGTGACATCATGACTTCTGCTGTAGGTACCTCAGTCTTTGAAGCCTTTATTTTAGTGTCCATCACACAAAAAAATCTGCTTGTATGTAGCATTCATGATTTGGATTGAATTGCGACGCAAATGGCCGTATTTTATCAGAGTGAAACGTTCAGGTAAGGCATCTCCACAGAACAGTTAATTTACTGATTGAAGCATAATTCTGCATTAACCAAATCGAACAGAAGTATCTTTCCATTAATAAAGTTGTTTTTCAATTTTGATAGAAACATTTTTTTTTAATCACTAACGTACTGAATTTAATTAATGTTATGAATGTTATTACTTAAGAATAGCATTGTAATATAAAGAACGGCATATTCATACAGCTGCTTAGTCATATTGCACTGATGCAATGGACACTAATTTCAACAAAATAATGTGTACATAAAATTTATAGCTAGCTATAAGACTGCGGAAAACATGGTTTAAAGTTTGGTGATAAAACTTTTATTAGGGACTGTGGGAGAGAGGTCAGTTCAGTAGAACAAAACTGCAGATAGAAATAGGACAAATAGAGCAGACGTGATTCATGTTCTCCTTGTTGGAGATGTTTGTACTAGAGAGCATTGTTCTGGATTGTTCTTCCAGAACACGTAGGCTAGTGAATGCAGCTCAGATTCTTTCAATGTCACTCCAGTATAGGAAGTACCATGCAAGACCGCAACAGGATAGAATAAGTAAAATTTATAATCATTGAATTCACGTTATAATAAATGAATTGACAGCCCTTCGTAATTCAAATCAAAGGTTTTCATTAGCATATATTGATATATTGTGATTTACCGTTTCTTTGTGGCTCTGGATGGGGCTTTGGGTCACTGAGTCCACAGCAGCTACGGTACTGGTGTGGGCCAGCCTCCTAGCACTTTGACTTCCAACCAAAACATTTAGCCCCTTAACATTTATGTGACTGCTACTGTAGAAAGATGATTATGTGTAGCACGTACTGTGGATTGCACAGATATTACATATTGCATAATTTTCTGGGATCTGTTTGCTAGCTATTTCACCATTCAATGTTAATGAGTGTGAGCATTGCACACATGCACACTACATATTTTAATTTTACGAGGCATTTACCGTTGTGAAAATATTATAAAGTATGTTGTATTAAGACTTTTTTTTACAACATTACCGGCTAATGAGAAAACATTCACGACTAATTTGTGTGCTCACCAACGACAGACTAGTATTTTTACATCTGTATCCCAATAGAGTATTAATAGCCAGTTTGATAGCTTACAGCTTAAGGACCTGTGTGACATGCAGTTTTACAACTCTAACCAGCTTTTATAGATTGTCACAAAATGTAATTCATAAAATGATCCTTTAGTTTAAGGATTGTTAACATACATTTGATATTTCTATGTGAAAGCATATTTGGAGAATCATTAGTCAAATTTGGCATGTTTATGACATTTTGGACCCTCTACCCAGGAGAATTGACTGTTCGACAATTTGACTGTGTCTCAAACTTAAAGTTGATGTGTATTAAAATCTCATTCTGGGTAATAAAAACACTATATGTATATCCCAAAATATATGAATATAAAATATGTGGACACTTCTACTAATGGTGGAGCAGGGATAATGGTCTGGTGTTTTTTAGGGTTTGGGCTAGGCCATTATTTCCATTGTTCGGACATCTTATTGCTGCAGGATACAAATACATTTGACACAATTGGATGCATCCAACTAAGTGATAACAGTTTTGGGAAGGCTTTTTCCTGTTCCAGCATGACTGTGCCCCTGTCCACAAATCGGCGTCCATGAAGATAAGACGAGTTTGGTGTGGAGGCACTCAAATGGCCTGCACAGAGCTGTGACCTTAACCCCATTGAACACCTTTGGGATGAATTGAAATCGCGATTGCAAGCCAGGCGTTCTCGTCCAACATCAGTGCCTGACCTCACAAATGCGCTTTTGGCTGAATGGGCAAAGAAAGCATAGATTTAACAGTTTTCAAGGAAGTAAGACAATGCAGCCAGACAGTGTTCAATTTTTTTGTTTAATCTAGTGAATTTATGTAATGGAAACTTTTAGAAGGTTCGTAATTAGTCCCCCATACTTGCATACGAGTAGGCTAGAATAGACAAGCAGCCTAAAGATGACAAGACTAAACATTTACTGGTATTCTGCCCTATAAAGGCAAAAGGACAGAAAATAGGTCAAAGATCAAGTTCAAGATTTTTATGTAGATATATAACTTCATTCAGAAAACAAGGAATTGACACCTGTCCACTATTTTTCCTACAATTCGTTTGGCAGGACAAAGTCATGTTGCCTCCCCTCGTTAATGGAGGGAAAGCAACCACCTGTACTCACACTTCCGGCTTTAAGGAAGAGGTGATGATGTGTAGTGCACCCAAGAAAAGACACAGGACAACCGAGGTGGAGGACAGCCTCGCAGAGCAGGCGTTTAGTCTTTTAAATTTAATTGATCACTTCCACAATATTCAAATACACTTAAACATAGATTACACAAAACGTTCCTTAGGAGGAGGTAAGAATGTTGCAGAAGTACCTGACGAGAGCATCAAACCAAAGAAACAATATATATAAAGGCTCTGTATTTTCTTACACCTCTTACCTGCCTGGCACACTCTAACCTGTCAGTCTAACCTATCTGCTACAGTAAGCACAAGGTGACAGCCACTCGCATCTAACCTAAGGTATATAACATTGTTATCTACAGGTGAGTGTATGTTATCTACTCTTACCTAGTAGCACTTATCTGGAAAAAACAAAAATAGGTAAGGTACGGGTACTTAAACTAACAAAAAGCAGACTCAATTCGGTTGAAACACACAAAAAGCAAGCAGAAACATGGCAGCACCTCTTCCTCCTACCCTTTTCACACACAAAACTGAGGGCATTTGTGGAAATGTGGGAGCTGACCCCACCTGACTCAGGCTTAATGTTTATTTCAATTGCCTGATGTCCTTACTTGAATTGTAACTTAGGAAGTCATTGAAATTTTACATTGTGTTAAAATAAAGGTGTAAAATAGCCTACATTATGCACCATTAGCACTGCATATTATTACACTACAGTATGTAATTTAATATACAAATGTTTCAAAGAAATACATAAAACAGATAATGAGCGACAAAAGTGGATTCATATATTTGATAAGTATTTCCCACTCTTTTCCTTTCTCTATCATTGCCCATTGTAAAATCATAATGAACATTTTTTTTTACAAAACTCAGAAAAACCTAGTTGTATTGCACTACCACACAAGATAAAGACATTTGACTAAAAATAGAAATCGCTTAAAAGAAGTTACACTACAGAAACAAACACTATTGCATTTATTGCCCCTCTGACCAGAAGCTTTCGTTGCTTTTAGCAACAGGATTGATTGACCACACAGTTAAAGTATTTAAGACATTGTATGGCTCTTTATTGGGGAAGCAAGCATATATGTTATAAGGATTCTACACTAGTTGGAATCACTGAATGTTTTCTCATTGCCATCATTCACTACTAAGAACATTGAAAAGCTAACATTGGCCCTTTACTGATGGTTTGCCTACTAATGAGGAAGAAATTGTCCCTTTGGTTTCCTGGAAACATCTCCAAAGGCCAAATAACCGGCCGGTTCCTCTGTCTCTGCATACAACCATCCACGTCTGAAAAAAAGTATACAAAATAAAAATAATCATGTAAAAATGTATTTGTTCATGTTTACATTTTTATAAATATTTTAAACATAAAAATATTAAAGTTTTTATTTAGGTAGCAGCATGCAGGAGCCTTACAAAACATGTAGCTCTCTATTCATCTCTTGATGGATGATGCAATCCCAGACTCTCTTGCTGTGATTTTTCTTCCCCTCTCCGAGACTTGGTGATTTACATCATGGGGGGTAGGGCCTTCACATGGGGGGCAGGGCCTTCACATGGGCTAGCCACTAATTTAAAGCCACATAAACTTTCCACCAGAAACTTACTGAACTGAACTGACATACATGCAGTTCTATAGGTGACTGGAGGTGAAAAAGTTCAACATACATTTACATCCACAGCAACTTACATGTCGTGCATACATTGAAGAGAAACTAGGTGAAACACAACTCAGATAGCATTCAATATTTGAAACAGTGATTGGCAAAAACAGTGCTGGAAAACGAATCATACAAATAAACAAAACATTTTCAAAGACAACAGAGGAGGTGGATATCACTAATTTAACTACTGATACACATTGAAGAGGATGGTTTTTAGGTGTTTCTTGAAAATGTGTAGACACTCTGCTGTTCTAGCCTCATTTTTTAAGCTCATTCTGTAGGGATTGGTGCCGACCAATTAAACAGGTGATTTCATAATCCAAATTCTCCTCCACTGATGAAATCTGAGAAACTACAGTATAACAGTCTGTCTCATTCATGGGTTCGTTCGATCACAAGTCAGCCGATTTCTCTACATCTACTATATCTTTTTTGCACAAACTTCGGTTAATGATGTGTCTTACAAACGCAGAGAGCATCCATTAACACATGCTTGCATAGCTGTATTCTTGCAATTCACTCACAAATTTCAATGTCTCTGCTGTAGATACAGTATAACAGGAGGGTGTCAGTCTCTGAATTTACAGATTCCTGGTTTGATACCTGATCGGGTCTATTCTTGAGATATTTTTGGAAATGTGCCTACTGATTCAAAAACAACGTTATGTAACTTAAAAACATGTATATGCATAGTGATTACTGTCTGTAATGAAGTCCGTTTTAATCCAAAGTGACCTATTAAACCTATTCGAAACAATACTGTAGTTCACTTATAACAACTCAGTATAACTCAAGATCTAAAGGCATTTCCCCAACAGCAACACATTTTTTGTTTGCTTGACATTCTACCTTACATGCCATTAGAATGTGATGGACACAGTCCTGCTGTATTGTTAATAAATCTTTTTTACAAAAGTATCATTTTCCACTGAATCTATTTCTAAACTTTAACATTTTTGTTTCCAGTTGTTAATGATAATAAATGTGTTACATTTTATTACAACTTTACAGCCAGTCCATTTGAAAAGAAAAGTGACATAAACTATATACCATCACCCAGGCATAGTCCAATAAAAATGGCTGAAATGTGAGACTGAGTTTGCCCATGGGTTAATGGTTACTTGGAGAGACTCAGGGGGAGCTCCCCTGGTGGCATATAGCCCCACTGCCTTTGGCTATCTTGCTGTCCATGGACCAAACACACCCAGCAGGTGATAGAGCTACTGTTTATGAAGCCGTTTTGTGGGTAGTAAAACCCAAGAAGATGGTTATTAGGCCCTGTCTATGTCTGGGGATACCCAGTCCAAACAGTTCAGTAATTACAGTATATAAATTCTCAACTGCTTTAATTTTCATTACTTATCGCTGAGACCAGCGAAAAAAAAAAGATTGACATACATACCCAGTATGCTAATGACTTAACAGTTGTCCTTGTTGCTTGACCCAGCTGTCTGTGTCATACATTTTAATGACGTGTTTCTCGAAGTTAAATGAGGCCTTTCTAAACAATATAGTATGATACTGAACCAAGACGCGGTGACCTCATTGCCGTGCACAGAATGCATTTAGAACTTGGCCAGACGCACCTGACTGACATAATATGAAACAATTTAGGAATATAATGGTGGGAACGTTCAAACTTTAGGGTGAATATAATGACTTCCTCAATAACCATAACAAAGTGTAACCATACATAGACCTATTGGAAACAGAGCCCATGATTTCATAATCATGGAGTAAACTTTTGTCCGGGTTCAACTTCATGAATATAACATTATAGTGCAATGGCATACTGCTTTTATTAAAAACAAATGTTGTGGGCAGACGTGGGCTTAGTCTCCTCGAAAAACAAAAGATCAGCAAATCTCAAGAATCCCTGAGGTTTCATTTGGGATTTGAATTTCTGATAATTACAAGAAGTGTGATGGTTGTAATCTTATTTTCCCAGTGTTTATTTTCTGATTAGGACCAGACCATATTTTGATTCTTATTTTTTAAATCACAACTGTATTTCATTCTCATAATGCTGTCTTATAACACATTATATTTGCAATGTATAAGCTACTTTATTTAAGTTGCTTTATTTTTTGAGTCCCCATTTACGACCACCATTAAGAATCACAGGGATAGAGACATAATACCCACAGAGATAATAGACAGGGATAATACCCACATATGCAGGGTGGACAATAGCAGTATCACAAACATCTTAAACAAGTTGTGGGTTGAAATGTATTTAATTTTTACTGAAAATCTTCACACCATTTACATTATATACTGTAGGACTATCAATATAAAGTGTTACCTCTATATTTTTGCACTTGTTTCACATGTTTAGCAAGAAATAGCATTAATGGACTTAAGTAAATCATTAAGAAAAAATAGTGTTTCTCTGGGCTAAACCTAGGAGCTATATCAGAACATTGAGAAGAGTGCTTGTACATACAGGAAGGAAGGACAAAACATTTGATGAATGGAAGAGAGAGCAAAATTAAACACTTGTCTGTTGCTGCTACGTTTGCTATGGTTACCAGTCCTCTGACTTTTCTATTGCCTGTGGACTATATTGGTACAAAGACGTGCAGACGTCTCAAGTCAGGTTTGTATCTGACAAAGCAGTTCTAAGTTTGTAATTCAGCCGCTGAAGGAATTGTTGACCTTAACAAGGACTAACATCAATATATCGTCATGCCCTGAATTACATTCACTTCTCTTTAGATGAGGTAATCTCATTGCTTCTGCTGTTTAAGTCGACAACATTGATTAAATACAAATACTTTTGGACTTAAAGGTGTTTCGTTTAAAAGCCTTCATTAAAACATCCAGAGCTTGGCACTGCATTTAAGTATGTGTCAAACGCTTTGTTGCCAATATCACAGAGACCGACAGCCAAGCATTCAGAGACATGCGAAGCAGAGGTGGGGTTGCTTAGGAACCAGGTTCCAGACTTGGGCTCATGTGGTGAAGATGTGAAAAAGCAAAACACATTTAGTTGCATGTGTGGGAGTATGTCTAATGCACTTGTGTGCTGTTTTCCTCTGTCATCAAGGCTAACTACTCACATTGATTTTCATAAGTTAGGTCAGCCACTTTATTTGCTACTGTCAAAGCGCGAGGAGAGCTTGTGTAAATCCTGTGTGTGCCTGCCTGCGTAAACAGATCAAGCATTAGTAAATAGACTTTGAGTGAACCTCGCCTTCAGTAAGAGCTTGTTGTGTTGGTTGCATTGCTACCTACTGCTCTGTCCCCAATCCCTGTATGTATAAACCATTACATCCGGGCCTAATCTAGTGCGTGCGCTTAGAGATGCTGGGGTTTGCAGAGGAACATCTCATTAGCTTCACTTCAAAATTACAGAAAAATAAACAGATTTGTTTAAACTGCTTTTACGATTTGACAAATCTTAAATAATCGTTTCTGAGAAAGCTGTGTGGGTACCACTTCTACTGTGTATACTACCTGAGCTAGTAATGGGGTGGCAAAGTCCAGTCTGCGTACCAAGATGTTGCCGCATTTTCACACATAACCTTTATGTTCCTTGGCAAACTTTTAAGCACCACTGTACTGTATATGGCTTCTGTTTTGATTGCTACCAAGATATGACTATGAACAGTGTGCTGGTTTCTCTTTTCTGTAGTTTGATATTACTTTCAGAGACTAGGCACCTGTTGTGTTAGATCGACGTTGGGAGTGCCTTTTCTACATTGTTGGTTCCAAGTTTGACATCTTTGTTGTAATTGTTGGGTTTGATTGTGACTGCTCAGTTTGTGTGACCTTTAACCTTCCAGTGTTCATTCTAACTACTTATTATGTATTAATCCTTTATCCTTTAGGTTGTGTCAGCCATGTATTGGAAAAATGCTTAGAGTTTATTCAGGACCATGAATCAAAATGTAAATAATCCTGAGGCTTAACCATTTGTTTTGAACACTGAAGAAAATATATTGCATTATACAGTAAATTATATTTAGAGACATCCTCTGTACTGCAATGAAGTATGAGTAATGTTCTCATCATTTCCATCCCATTCTGTTTATTATTGACCAATATGTTCAATACAGACATGTAGTGTAAAAGGACACATTTGTGTTGTTCAATCACACTACGTGATTTATCTATTGTTGTGACCAAGGATATACTGGGACAAAAATTCAGCCCAAGACTTTGGATGGAGCGGCCGGCTGTCGCTCCCCGCGTTCATCATTCACTCTGGGTTTCTCCTCATCTAAATATAGAGGAACTCTCTCTCGATTTGACGGCCGGGCCAGAACACAGTTTTGCGGATGCAACAGCCAGTCCATTTCAGCTTACTGTTTAATACATCCAGGACTGCAACTGGCCGACCAGCCGTCAAAGTAAAATATGACGGCCCGTTCGGCCAGGAATGGACCGGCCCTTCGGGAAATCTCCCGATGGCCAGTCCGTCCCTGGTTGTGACTTAGATAACAACAAATATAAATGGCTATTTTTTAGGGGCCATTTATGCAAGTATGCATATAATTTACAACTCACAACTGTAGGAGGTTTGTACAGTGCATACTTTAGCAAAAGGGCTGCGATCTGGTTTGTATTATTAGTAAATTGTTTATAATGATGATCTGCATTAGCTTTCACCTGATGTACAGTTGTGCTCAAAAGTTTGCATACCCCTGGAGGATTGGTAATAGATGTACCATTTTTTATGAAAACATGAGTGAGCAGGCAAACACTTTTTTTGTTTATTACTCATGGGATTCATATTCAACTGCAGGTAATAGCAGAATGGCACAATCATAAAACAAATGGCAACAATGAAAATAATGAAATGACCCCTTTTCAAAAGTCTGCATACCCTCAGTTCTACAGTATATTGCCACTGCATTAATGACAGTGTGCAGTCATTTGTGATAGTTGTTAGTGCTGGGCGGTATACCGGTTCACACCGAATACCGGTGTTTATTTTTGTTATGATATTAATTTTTTATATACCGCGATACCGGTGTATTTGAATACTTAACGTCCGCAACGCTAGCTGCGCGACACTGTTTCATTTCTAACCCTTTTCAATGTGGCGCTTCTAACCACGCATGGTGCGACTGCGAGACGTGGTGAGGTTAAACAGTAGTGCTCAGGGGCCGGTTGCATCAGCTGGACATATATAGGTCCTAACTGTACGTACAACCTAAAATGCCCTTTTTGTCAGATTTTATATTTATACCTGTTGCACCAGCCGGGCGTAAGCTCTCAATGAGCTACGCATTGTAACTAGCAGGAACAGCCGGGGCGCAGGGTGCTGATTTATATAAGTTATTTAAAATGTATTGTTTTTCTGACTCTCTGATTGCATTAAGATTTAGCTGTAATTTCTTTGGAGAAAGACCGTTTTGTTTAATCGAAGATATAGGGCACATTATTTACGTTAGCAGCGAACTACATGGACTATGAATCAAATGCCTGGAAATAGCCAACGTGTTGTTTGTTAAAACGGTACTAACTACGTTAGAAACAAATCTGAATCTGTCACTTTCAGCTGTGCGATCCATCCCAAAAAGTAAAAAATTATGTTTTCCATCACTACAGTATTGAACATTATTGCTTGTTAAGACGGATGCTTCACTGCCCTTCCTCATGGTAAATTGTAAATATATATTCTCTGTTATCTTTCTAAAGTTAGGTCGATGCTAGTTGTTTTGTCTAATTAAAGTTGGTTAAAGCAGCACATTCCTTGTATTTTTCATACCGTAGTGCACAGCACACACACGCATTCTTTGGCTTTGTAACTCAGAAAAATTTGTTAACGGGTTTAGCTATTTACATTTCTCTTGCAGGCACATCGAATTTAGGGATCAATTTATTATTAGTGGAATTTATAATTACATGAAAATAATATGTATTTAAGCCAATGAAATGCAAGTATTTTAATGGTAGCTTCTTTTCTTTTACACTTTATGGCTTATGGAACGAAACAGTTGCCAGGGGGCAACATTGGGACGTTTAAAACTTTCTTCGTCCATTTGATCAATTTGGATTAAGGAAAGAACACTGTCTAGCAACTACCACTAGTAATATTCTGATCTCACAGACGCGCATGGCTTACGGTGGACTTAGCTACGACTAGTCTTATTTTTATTTGGTGCAACAGCTGTAAATTCTACTCACAACATTGGATACGAGCAATTTGCTCCACCACCTTAGCCACAAGCACGTCTTGGAATATCAAAAAATTTATGAATCTACTGCAATAATTCCTCTTTCAACCAGTAGAAAATGCTGAAAACACCTGATTATGCATGGGGAAAAAAATACCGTCATATACCGTGAAACCGGTAGAATTTTGAAAAATAGCGTGATATACATTTTTGGTCATACCGCCCAGCACTAATAGTTGTAAATGATAATTCTTGCAGGTGATATAGCTGCCCATTCGTCTTGGCAAAATGTCTCCAGGTCATGCAAAGTCCACACTATTGAGATCTCTCCATAGTGGCTTGATGATATTAAGGTCAGGATACTGTGAAGTCCAATCCAGAAGCCTTACCTCTTTCTGCTGTAACCACTGGATTGTCAACTTGACCTTGTGCTTAGGGTCTATGTTGAGCTGGAAAGTTTAAGAGCATCCCATGCACAGCTATCACACAGAAGAATGCAAATCTTTCTTGGTCTACCTGACCTTGGCTTCATATCAAGAGATCCCCGAATCTTCCACTTCTTAATGAGTGATTGAAAAGTACTGACTGGCATTTGCAAGGCTTTGGATATCTTTTTATATCCTTTTCCAACTTTATGCAGTTCCAGTACCTTATTATGCAGGTCTTTTGAAAGTTATTTTGACAGTTCTTTTCTATTCCCCATGGCTCAATATCTAGCCTACTCAGTGCATAAATAACAAACTCATTGATTATTTATACACAGACACTATTTGCAATTATTATTAATTGCCATTTTAACCTGGGTGTGTCATCTTGTGTATCTGCAACAAGGCCAAACATTCTGTAAGGAATTCTCCCCCCAGAGTGGGACTCCTGTTCCAAAAGAACTGTGAAGGGACTTTATGTGTATAGCTATATATAAACATTTATAGTGCTTGCGTGTGTATATATGTATATTAGTATTCTATTTGTGATAGTGGATATCTTTGTGTTTAGTTAATTGTATATGCCAGTACTTATGTACTGTTGTTTTCGGTTTACATTGAATATATTATTGTGGAATCATATGTGTGCTGTGTGGCGCCTTCCTCTCTTTCAACTGGTACTGATTGGGGACTGAGTTGATCTGATTACCTAAACACTTTCAGCTGGTTAGCTCAGTCCCTATATTAGTCCAGGTGAACGCGAGGAAGGTGCAGTTCATTGACTGCTGTTAACTGTGTGTGTATATAGCTTTGTGTGGCTTTCCTATATTTGCTTATGTATTACGGACCATCTACATCGTGTCCTCGCCACATACAGCGAGTGTAAGTAGAATGTACATTCATGTCTGAGTTTTGCGTATTGCCAGGTTTAATATTAATTTGAGTACTGTGTCACGAGTAAGAGCACAGTGTTCTATAGTCACCTGAAGTTGTGCTTCTCGATTTATGTCCGTCCGTTATTTTGCAAGTAGGAAAGAAACAAGAAATTAAACATACAATCATCCATCCGCCTGTGTGATCTCCCTCTCTCTACACCACACCACACCATTCCGTGACACATTCAAGGGTATGTAAACCTTTGATCAGGTTTATTTCGGGTGATTTCTGTTATCAATATGATTTACAAAGGTGCCAAACAACTATGTGATAATTAATGGCTTCATATGATCACTATCTTTACATAAAAGTCAGATTTATTGCATGAACTGTCATAGTGTCAAAATCAATGACGAAATTTCACAATTTCTGCCAGTGTATGCAAACTTATGAGCACAACTGAAGTTGCATGTTTTCACATTTTTAAAACCAGTCTAGAACAATTACTCCCTGGGAAGCTTCATTGCGATGTAAATTGGCCTACACCCCTGAGGATTTGGGAAGCGTCTGCAGCAAAGTTCACAGCAGGGATCAGCAGTTTCAGAAGTTTTGACTAGCTTTAGGTTGAAACTGATTGTGACTAGGCTGATCAAAAGCTGGCCTCCCATAGACAGCAAAGAGTACAGAGGTGGCATAACACAACCTCAGGTGAGTATATAGGTTTTGAGTATAGTCTGCAGATCAGCAAACTCCGTCGTGAAATAAACATAAACTGCTGATTAATATTATGGGGCATTCCCACAAAAAATGACTTTTTATAGTTGTTGGGAGTTCATGAAATAGCACATAATTTGTTTGTTCATATTGCATTTTTAAATAGGAAGAGGCCAAAGTTTACATTTAAAATTGTTACGTTGCAAGATGTGACAATGTGGAGAGAGAGACCAGCCAAGGACTAGACGTTTGTTGGTAGTTTACTTGGTGATAGTCCTGGAGAAACACAGATAATGTGGCAATGGCAGGTGGCACAACAAATATATACGTACATTTATAATACTAGGCTACTATGCTCTATCGAGAGTCAAGGACAGATGCAGAGCGTACGCAGAACTCAACTGCATTTTAACAGGAGGCACAATGAATACATCAACCTACTTTGCTCTGTAGCAGCATAGACACTGAAGCTAAATATATGTATAAAGAGCGTACGCCTGATCTCAAGCTATACAACACACTGCACACTACTTACATACTGACTGGTGACTGCACCTTTTCCTGGAACGTCAATAACTCCTGAGTGACAAAACATTAATGACTCGCACCATCCCCTGTTCAACTGGGAATCATATAGAGACAAAAGCTGGAAGCAATTACTAATTAGACCCAACCGGTCTCAACAATCCACCTAGAGTAAGACCTGAATATAACACCAGTTAAACAGGGGATGGCGCCACACTTCACAAGCCCCACAATTAATATCCCAACACAAAACAACAGGGACAGTGTCTTTCTCCTACATCCAGGGGCAGTGTCCTTATCGTTTATCCAGGGGCAGTGTCCTTATCCTATATCCAGGGGCAGTGTCCTTATCCTATATCCAGGGGCAGTGTCCTTATCCTATATCCAGGGGTGGTCTTACCATAAGGCAGAAGAGGCAACTGCCCCTGGCCCCATATTATCAGGGAACTCATCAAGTTTTGGTAAAATATTTTTTTACAATATTAATTATTGTATTTACACTTTATTGTATTACACTTGAGGCTTGAGGCCCCTTCGCAAAAAACATGTAACTACTCACTATCATGAGTGTTAACCTCTACACACACGAATCAGCAAGCTTTTTTTCAGAGTGACCAGAGGGCTTTCAGACT
The DNA here is from genome assembly GCA_016801145.1 of Umbra pygmaea. Taxonomy (NCBI): domain Eukaryota; kingdom Metazoa; phylum Chordata; class Actinopteri; order Esociformes; family Umbridae; genus Umbra; species Umbra pygmaea. The sequence goes on along the minus strand of JACXGM010018087.1, from coordinate 1,896 downwards.
GGAATCTGCCTCAGGCCTACAAATTTCTGCCTATATTCAAACCTAGTCCTCTACTCTACATTTCCTAACCTTAACTCTTGCACATTTATTACATTAATTCTATTTTTCATGGCAGAGCTGTAGAAAATGTGTACTGTAGTTGGAAAAATTATTTCTTGTGTGCATCATAGTGGATGCAATCTTCAACTTCAAACCAGTAGTCTAGAGAAACAAGGGGACATGGTAAAACTTGGAAAGTTTAAAAAACAGACTTGTGTGTCACCGCCTAGGTATCGAAATGGGGCAACTTGGTGTGTAATGAGTAGAGGACTTAGACATTAACCTTGGGGGACACCAGTGGGCACAGAGACTGAAACATTTTCAGGAGCAGACATAACCAAAATTAGCGGCCAGCTAGGTGAGAAGCAATAGAAGAGCGTAATGTGCACAGCCCTGATAAGGTGAAGAGGAGAACATGATGGTTCACAGTACGGAAGCAACAGATAGTTTTACACAGATGAGAACAGACATAACAGTGGTCTTTTATGTCAGAAGGGTTAAGTGCTTCTGTTGAAGGGGTGTGGCTCTGGTCATCAAATTACTGGGGACCCAATTATCAGGAAATTAACTTAGCAAGTTCTCAAACTCATTGAGTGAGTCAGGGCACATGATTGTCGATAGTTGACAACAATTTTAATATTGAAAAGACAAGTGACCTTGACAGCCTGGAAGACAAAAGATATGTTAAATAAAAATAATAATAATACATGGTACTTATATACCGGTAGTGCATTTCAAGCCTGGAAGACGCAATTGTAATGGACAACGGGTTTAATTTTGAAGGTAGCGTACAGAGAATAAGCTTGAATCACTCATATACCACAGTTCCCAACAAACAACATTCACTTTTTCGAATGATCAAAATTCATACACTTTCGACTTAACTGTCATTAATTCTATGTCAGGGACACTACCCAGGGCATAAGTCTATGGGCCCTATCTTACACCCAGCGCAATTGACTTTTTACACAAACGCATGTATCTTACACCCGACTAGGGCTGGGCGATAATTCAATATTTATCGTTATCGAGTTTTTGAAAATAATATCCCATATCGACATATCGTGATAACAGCTGGTTTTGTTCTGAAACAAAGAAACATCTAACAAATGAGGAGTATTTCATATTTCTTGTAGTTCAGTTTTACCTGAAACTTCTAAACAGAAATATAACAAGGTCAATCAATATTTTTTTGTATGTATTATTTTTATTTGTTTATACAGCAGACTATACACTTTGATTTAATGAAGTCATAGCAATATATATTTCAAAATATCGTCAGGCATATCGTATCGAAAAAATATCTATATTATATCGTGATATCATTTTTTGGCCATATCGCCCAGCCCTACACCCGACGCATATGGGACTTTTCCCTCCACAGACGCGGGTCGGTAAATTAGGGAATGAACTTGCGTTCGTTGGGCGGTTCAGCGAAAAGAAGAGGCGTGTTCCGGCGCAAACGTTCCCTGGTGCTATCTTGCAGTCCCCGAAAACAATTCCGCCACTGACCAGGAAAAACCTGATTTAAACCTAATTGGCGTGTTATTCATATGCTATTTTAAGGGCGCATGCTTAACCATAATGTAGCGTGTGCACAACGCGCATACACTTTGCTCCTCTCATCTACACAAATTCAGCAGTTCTATAGCAATACGTAATTAGAAGGAAAAATATTACCACACGAGGAAGTCATTGTGGTGTCCGAAAATGTGAAAAATAGGTATACATCTAGTGTACACATTTACTCAAATTATTCATAATGAATTATTTGCACTGATATACATCAACCTCAAGGGAACCCATTCAATCAACAAGTATACACACGTAATTTGCGATGCTAATAGTAAAATCACC